>JAHZMV010001544.1:0-38325 GCA_027743765.1 Coecobrya sp. COE2 | reverse complement strand
CCCATCTTTTGCAAGTGAAGATAATTTTACATTCTCGTTTAGGAGGTGCTAAGGATGCCACTTCTAGCGGCGGGTATTCTGGGAACAGTGACGGAGGTGCTGGGGGATATTCTGGCAACAATGGTGGAGGTGCCGGGGGATATTCTGGCAATTCCAACTCGGGAGGTTACACAACCATCGATAGCGGAAAGGGTAGCCAATCTGGTTCTAATAGTGGCGGTTACTCAATTAGTAACAGTGTTGGGGGTTATGCAAGCACCTCCAGTGAAAGCGATACAGGTATGTACATTTTTCAGCTGCCTTTTTAAAAAGCATACTTTCAATAAACAATGTATATAATTTTTCTTTGTGTTCAGGTGGATATAAAGGTGGAAGCGACTTTGGAGATGATGTTACTTACACTGTTGGCGATACCCCTGACACCAGTCTAGGTGCCGAAATCACTATAACGTATGGAGACATTGCAGAAGCCTCACCAGAATTAGCAGAAGCTTATATAAATGGAGGAGACGATCGAAAAAGGAGGCGTTCTTCCACAAATTCAGCGAGCAAGAAAAACCATAGTTTTCCCATAGAAAGAAGAAAATTTTGTACACCTGAATAGGGACGACTAAAGTAGCCATCTTGTAGAACTGTATTTTATTTCTAGTCATTTGAATACAATGAAGGATACTGTTGATGGGAATTTCTTCAAAAACAGCCTTCAAGTATACATCATCATAATTACTTTCTTAGCTTACTTTATGTAGGTAAGATATGTTAGGAGGTTTGCTTCTTGCAAATGCTTAGGCTGTCAAAGGCTGCCATATTATTTTACAGTAGATTTTATTTACTTTTTAGAACTCATTTAAAAGTACATTTAGATAAAAATACATATAAAAAATACGTGGAGGCCTATACCATTTCCGTCCACCAAGTAGGAAAAAAGATTTTCATTTTATTATCGGTGGTGCTACAACTACCAAAACGCTCAACCCAAAGATTTTCCCTTTACAGCATTTACAACTCCACTTGCTTCTTTGCACAACGAAATATTGTGTTTTACATATTACAAGCCGTCTTTGGTATGAAATTGAGAGTTTGCAATACAACGTAAGTGTGATTTCTACAATCTCCTTGCTTAGGCTGTCAAAGGCTGCCATATTATTTTACAGTAGATTTTATTTACTTTTTAGAACTCATTTAAAAGTACATTTAGATAAAAATACATATAAAAATACGTGGAGGCCTATACCATTTCCGTCCACTAAGTAGGAAAAAAGATTTTCATTTTATTATCGGTGGTGCTAAAACTACCAAAATGCTCAACCCAAAGATTTTTCCTTTTCAGCATTTACAACTCCACTTGCTTCTTTGCACAACGAAATATTGTGTTTTACATATTACAAGCCGTCTTTGGTATGAAATTGAGAGTTTGCAATACAACGTGTAAGTGTGATTTCTACAATCTCCTAAGAGAAGGATCGTTTGCGTTGCGCTGTAAAACATGATATTAGCTGGAAAAGTGAAGCAGCTTCATTTTTTAGTTTGTCTGTATAATATAGCGTAGCGGTAGAAGTAATAGTTTAGTAGAGGTAACGTTAGCTAGTGGTACATGGTGTCGTCAATTTTGTCCTCGCTCTCATGAAATAAACAAAGCTTTGGAGGAACCATATACAGATTACTACTTGCTCTTGTTGTACATTAATACTCATGGCCATAGTTGCAGTTGCGATCTGAGTGAAGCCAATCCGAGAAGAACACGTATGATTCTAGATTGCTAGGATGGAGATATAGAGAACTCATGAACTTATCCTGTCTCGTTAGTCGTTACATTTATGCTCCCGTTGAAAGAGGAACTTATTTTGTAACAGATTTACTTTACTTCTTGTGTAAAAGTTACTCCGAGATGTATGCTTGTAATTCAGTTGAACCGTGTGCTTTGGCGTCTCATCATTTGCATGGAAGAGGAGATTGCACAAAATCACTACTACTGTGAGTATGTATTGTTCTCATTATCCGAATCCATAAATATAGTGATCAAAAGGTGGTTGTAAAACATACATATCTCTTATTGAACTGTACGTAATAAAATGGAACAATTAAAAATTTAATGCACATACACACATTCTTTCTCTGTTATTATTACACTTATTGCTCTTTCCGACAATGTATTTTTAATTGCTGCTTTTATTGCAGCTGCACAATGACAACCGGTCTTCAAAATTGGGGCATCGAGAATATATTACATATAAAAAGTTTCATTTCCGCCAATAATCTGCAAGTGAGGTCATGTTAATGGCATCTGCATTTAATGTGCCACGAATGTGTTTTTTTTCAATAGATTAATTTACATAAAATATACGTAGGAATTTCTATACATGTATTTTGGATAACTATTTGCAATGTAAGCAAAGCAGTACAGTACTATATTTCTCTAAAGTGAAATCGTAAATGGAAAGAATTTTTTTCTTCTAAAAGTGAAGTGCTGCGTGCAGTTGCATTTATTGGATTTTTACATGTACTGCTTGCTTTATGTGCAAAGTGTGAAAACTTAATGGTGTGAGAAACTTTCTTCCTCTACGGAAAATAATCCCACGGTGTAAACTTGGAGAAGCGCTGCTGCTCTGCACGCTCCATATATACGACTCGACTGGTGATATATGGTTTCCAGTAACAGGTTCGGTTTAGGTGATGTAAAACACAAATACTTGCCCTTATTATGTTATGTTGAAGTAAATTGGGTATAAATTTTTCCTAAACAAGCACGCAAAAATAAAGTTATGTAAGAAATATGTGCATGTGACAGTAACAAGACAAGCCGACAAGCTACTCTCATGCTCATTTGACAAGTTGCGAGGTTTCTTTTATTAGCACGAGTTTTTGTAGAATTTCCACTTCCGCATATACATAAAAGTTATAGGTACTTCTTTTTCAATTCCATTTATTTTTTTAGGTTTGTAGTTCTACCCGATTTGCCCGAGTATGAAATTAAACCGTTATTATGTAAATAGGACAAACAGAAATAATATGTAACATTATTGTTATTACCTATTACGTATTCAACATTATTATAATTAAATTGAATATCTTGATAGTACTCTGCAGTTCATTCGAATTCTAGTTTGCCTAATGCCTCTGCGAGAAAATGTTTGTTTGAAAATTTGAGTCGTTAACGGTGTTTAAATATGTACAACTGATTGCTAGAGCATGCAATTTTTAGAGCATTTAGCTTTATATTTTTATGCCTGGACTTTTTTCACCGAATTTTATAACTCAGTAAGCCTTACAACTTTTCTTTTGAAGGTGGATATTTTCTCATTTTTTAGCTTTATATTAAATAACTTTACATATATAATACATTCATTTGGTTTGATGACAAAATGGACATTTGAAGCGAAAGGAAAGTGTTACATTTATTACAAAGTAAACGTTGTTTTAAATAGAGCATCTAAATTATATAATTCCGAGCATTGACTTATGTATAAATCAAGAAATGGGAAATCAACTTAAGGTACGTAATAAGCCTCTTCTGAAAAGAAGAAAGTTCTGTAGTATATTGAATATGGGTACATGCAGACTCCTTTCTATTGTGTAATTTTATTAATAATGAAACGAAAAAGGACTTGATTATGCACATTTTAATCAATGTTTGATCTTGTGTAAGTAGCAATGAGGAATGTGGTCTTGGATATGCATATTGTGTATATAATAATAATATGCGTGCTGCATGCATTTGAAGAATAAGTACACGAAAACTTACTTACTTACGAAGCCGATTTAACTTACTTAATATGTTTTAGTTATATAACCAAAGGCTTTTCTTCACTCAATTATTGGTGTCGCGGTAAACTATGCATGTACATATGTGGTAACTAATAAGACTTGTCAAGAGTTCAGTGGGCTCTACTTAAAAGCTTAAATAAACAAAGTGTTTTACTGAGAGAGGAGAAACAACGGATTTTTAGGGATGTTAGTCACTTCGTCAAAGCTTAAAAATGAAATACATTACAATGCATTGTACATTGCAATGGACCCTTTAGTTCTACTTTGTTTAAGGTTTGACCACAGCGCGTTTCAAGGAATCTGAAATATTAAAGGGTCTGTCTCTGGCATAATTCGTGGGGAAAAAGGTTGCCGAATGTATTATAATAGAACAATCTTCTTATCCTAGAAACACAAACCCCGGTAGTTTCACCTCACGACGAGGTGTAAAAGGTATAAACCTATCTGCCTGACTGGATAAAAGCTTACGGCAAGTTACAATTGGTCGGTGGCTTCTGAAATATTGAATATTATAGAAAAGGACAAACTGTGAAGGTTAGGGGAAATGTAGAAAGTCAAAACTGACTTTTGAAGGACTATTTAGGATATGCTTACATGTTAGAATGTATCTACCTGCTACACCATGTACTGATTTTGAGTTGAAATTTGATATTTTGTTTATTATAACCCTGAACTACATCTTTAAAATTATACACATATACATACATATATGCAATGAATAACTTTTTTCTGTCTTTTCATCTTCATGTTTCACCATGCATCAGCTATATTCAACAAGAATAGATTTATGGTGTGGATAAAAAATAGATAAGATAAGCATACACATCCAAATATTATCCATGCCATCCCAAAGGACACAAACACATAAGATCATGCAAATTTGTAGCTTGACTTTTCCCCAAGAAATACAGAAATATATAATCTCATCAAGCAAGTGTACGGTTTTTGTTTTCTTGATGTGATTTTTTCATCTCAAGCTTGTTAACACTATCCGTAACAAGACATTTGTATAAATCGTAGATAGTTATGTTATATAAACATAAAGTTTAAATAATAGTTTATAGTTGTAATATCAAATCAAGGCTTATACATGCATGCATACCTTTATATGGAAATTATATACGAGACCTGGCAAAATAAACAGTGTACAGTACAGAGGACAAATCATACACGGCAAATATTATTGAATCAGAGTGAACCAGAATGGGATCTAATTTGCACTACTGAATGAGTGTGCTCAACTAACAACATTATGTAACAGTAAGCATATTAGTAACATCCTTTCGGTTCTTGTCCTCTCGTTTAAAATGATTTGGACTGTGGTTATGAATAATGTCATTTGTGTAAAATGAAGAAGAGCATACGAACATTCCATGTTGATTGTGTAGAGAGTAGACATTTTGGTCAAATGGATAAAGTTCGTTCCACACAACAGCACAGCATCTATTCAATTTGCGTTATCTGTCGTGCGATATGTCGTCTTTGGTTGGTTATTGTATGCATGTACCAGTCATTTAACCACATCATAACATAATTAGTTGCTATTGAAAGAAAATATATGAAAAGTGCCTAATGTCATTTATCAGTTACGATGCTACCTCTTCACTTGTGCGTAGCATAATATTATTATTATTTAAGGTTGAATTGAAGGTAGAAAAAATTACTTACGATGCCCAACAAAACTTTGGTTTTTTGTGACTAATAAAGTGAATACAAAGTTTGACAGTTACATCAAAAAGCACTTGCTGTTATGTGTAGTTGTTATTCAATTACTGGCACGTGTTCTATATTAGAAATCCATTTCCGTTCTAAATAAATTAATAAAGTGATACATGTAATGAATGCTTATATTAAACTGTATGGGTAAAAACGATACCATCAAGTTAATAAGTCTTTCCATAAGCGAAAATGCCTACATCAAAAAGGAATGGTAAGTACATGCAGATACATACATACATGCATTCTAATATTAAAACTACGTCTTCATTAAAATTGAAACCTCCCTAATTTTATTGATCTCACTCAAGTATATTTTTACCTTTACCGTTTTCCTCTCTATTTGAAGCGCAGTATAAAATAGTGACTAATTTTCTCTATTTCATGGTTGTTTAGCTCACTATGAAACCTAATTGTAAAACATTTTACAAAATATGTCACACGTCCCATATAAAAGAAGAATAAAACTGAAAAAGTAAGTCGGGTACAATTTGAGAATTTGACAGGTGCCCCTTTTGTGTTATCATTGCTACCTAAGACTCAACAACAATTATTATGCAGAGTTCATGCCCATAATCCATACACTCACTCCGCAAAGTAATAAATTGTGATGGAATTATAGATTGATGTATGGTAGTACACGTCACGTACAATGAATATTCATATTCATATTGCGAAATAAAGTAACCAACTGTCGCCTGTATCTCTGGCTTAACTTATCATAGGTATATATTTTATGTCGAATTTATGGCTGCAATGATGTACCGACAAATTCTGTTGTTTTGTGTGACCATACGAGATTGAGATGCATGTCAAATGTACTTCATAAAAGTTTGGTACATTCCTACAAAGTATAGGTTTAGTATTTGATCCTGGTATGACTACATCAATCCGAATTTTCTTTTCATGAAGACTGATGCGAGCGGACAAAAACAATAAAAATAAATGGGGAAAGGGGGATGCGTGTGTGTGAGCCAACCCTTACGTAGATAATATTGTTCTTAAAAGGCAAGTTGAAACTATATACAGCCCCAAATAAAAATGATACTTTTTTGTTACAACTTACAACTTAGAAGGTTGTGTGGAAAAAAAGTAGGGTGCTGAGGGAGACAAAAGAGGTTGAGGGTGCAATGCAATGTAATCCGATAAGAGGTCTTATATTTTGAAATGTAAAAATACATCCAAAATTGTAAAGCATAATTTGACAATGTAATTTTCCGTGCGTTCATCGGTTGGAACATTTTTTCTTGCAGTCAGTCATTGGCCGTATATTTAAGTATATGCGTGACTTGTAGTCAAACACATTGGATACGCATATAAGAATCAATAGGTCGCACTGTTTTCACTACTAGTTATCTATGTGTTTCCACTAATCTACTCCTGTATCCAGTCAAGAACATGTCACGTTAGCGTTTCTGTTTTATAAATATTTTGCATGCGGTTACAGTAGTAATGTGTATATCCATCGGAGTATCGCATTTCTCTGTTATTGGGTGGCTTTCATTGTTCACAATAACAGCAGTCGTCGTGTGCATATACATTCATTCAAAAAGTGTTTTTGTGGAAGAAAAAAGCAAGTGCGGTAGCCAGTTGCTGAGTTGTTTTTGGTTTGGCTGCAAGTTGCATATTATAACGTTGTTGAGGTGGTTGCTAGCAACTGGCAGGCGATATCAGTGAACCGTTTTTTTACTCAGATACTCATACTACACTCATAACGCAAGTACCAAAATAATATTATTATTATTATAGAGAAGAGGAATTTCTGTCGAGCAGATCATGCGATAACGAGCTGTTCAGGTTTCCTAATGCGGTGCTGTATAAGCATTATCTCTGTTCATTGTTCAAACAGATAAACAATCAAGTACACTTATATACAGAAAAAGCATATCTAATTCCTATATCGGGTAGTTATAATAATATACACCTTGGCTATTTTACACGCACCATTTTATTCATATAGTATTGTAGTTGACTGCTGCAGTTATCTTGAATGTACATTATGTACATTGTACATACTTGGACATACGTGTATCAAGCGCTTATCTACACCTTTTTATAGGCTTGTCCTACATTTCCTGTTTTTCAATATTATACCTTAAAGCTTTTATTGGAAACACTCTCTCCTCTCCAGTAAAAGTCGTCCATGAACAAGTCGTAAAACAGCAAATATTTGTTCTGCTATTTCACTCTCGCTGTTACTACTACTGCGCTGCTTCTGTTGTAAAGTAAGGCATCGAGCTGAACGGTAAAAGTAGGACTTTCTGGTCGGTTGAGTCGAGTGGAAAATCTTTTTTTTTGGTATATGCTACCTGTAGCAAAAACCGTGTTCAAGGCAGGCTTAAAAATATATATATCAACACTAACTGCCTGTTTCGGTTACATTCTGTTTCCATGCTGTGTGTCTTGAAGACAACGCTCTGGGAGTTAGCAGCCAATAAGTACGGGACATTTTTTCTACTGCGCTGCTTCTGTTGTAAAGTAAGGCATCGAGCTGAACGGTAAAAGTAGGACTTTCTGGTCGGTTGAGTCGAGTGTAAAATCTTTTTTTATACATGCTACCTGTAGCAAAAACCATGTTCAAGGCAGGCTCAAAAATATATATATATCAACACTAACTGCCTGTTTCGGTTACATTCTGTTTCCAGGCTGTGTGTCTTGAAGACAACGCTCTGGGAGTTAGCAGCCAATAAGTACGGGACATTTTTTGCAATTTTGTTGATTTTAATGAATTCATATACAGTGGATAGTGGATAGTTTGTTAGCCTAAAAAACCTGCCCACGGACAAGTTTTTTTTTATTTGTTTTAGAAGCCATATATAGGTTTGTAATGTGTGCATATAGAAAAATTTATGTTGTTTCAAGTGTGGTTAATAATGCAAATGTTTACTTTGCGAAGCGTGCTGGATATTGACGGAATGTGGTTTTGTATGGATTTTGTTTTGCAGAAGCAGAGAATTTCTCACACGTGCTCATGAACCTATTCCGGTGAACAACAAAGTTTTTGTGTAAACGAGTTGGATTTACTTTTGCGGTTTATCCTTACTGTTTCATATTGACTTGACCTCCGTATAATATCGGATCTGGTATACATGGCGTTTTCATCATGGGGAGCATTTATGACAATCTGGTCGATCTGAAAGATCACTGTTTCCTGTGTTTTCGCGAAGATCGTGAAACAATGATGAGGGACAATGAAATGGGGGAAGCTGATATTCCTGAACAAGAATTTGTTGACGTGGAGGGGGACGATGACGAGCTGGATGGAACTTGTAAAGCAAATTTGTGCAAAAGATTTTTGAAATCGCTTGTGAGATACCTGACTTTACCAAAGGCAGAGTTGATGGTTGTTTGTGAAAATGACGGTTCCCCGAAGAGGATTCAAAGACGTTGGGAAAATCTCATTACAGGCATAATATGTGGAACTTGTAAGGAATTTGTGGAATCCTTTTGTGTTCTGTATACACAAAAGCAGTATATTGAAATGCAGCTACAGGTGAAAATGCAGGAGTTGGAACAGTCTATCCATTTTACGGATCAGGACAGTAGCTGCGTCGAAGGGAAAAGCTTATTAAGAGAAAAGTGGGAATCCAACCAGTCAGATTCACAGCATTTATTTCAGCTTATGGATATATTACGGAGGGAGATACTATCGAAAAGTAATTTATTTGATATTTTACAGCAAATATGACCTTTAATTCTATAAAAGTTTAATAAAATTATATTGATCTGTTTTTNCTTATGGATATATTACGGAGGGAGATACTATCGAAAAGTAATTTATTTGATATTTTACAGCAAATATGACCTTTAATTCTATAAAAGTTTAATAAAATTATATTGATCTGTTTTTTAAAATTTCAGCTGCCAAAATAGAGAAACTACCTATGGTGTCCATAAACCGAGTTTCTGATTCTGTTAAGATTGATCAAAATAAAACCAAAATGTAAGTACTAATATTGATGTCATCACAATTAACCTTGTGGTATATAAATATCTATTATGTGTATAGCCTATATATTATATAGCCTATATTATAGGTACCTAATTAATGTTAATACTGTGGTTTTTTTGTTTAATAATAGTCTGGATCATCGACAATCACTCGAGGACAGTGGGGTATCCATAAACTCTGGACTTTCTCCAATGTCATCCTGTGGAGAAGATAGTACAAGTGTAATGGATGATCCAATCAGTCACGACCATACTTCGCATAATAATGTAGCCAAAGAGTACAAAGTAATGCGTCGAGTATTCACATGCAAAAGGTGCCAGGCAAAGTATTTTACAAAGGAAAAATTGACCGCTCATTACAAGGTGGAGCATCCCAATTCATTGCAAGATAGTGATACCCCAACCACTTTGAAGACTGCTTCTGATGACCTGTCACCCCAGAGAAAAGAGTACAAAATAAAGAAAACAGCGTTCATTTGTCGTGTCAAAGACTGTGGCCAAAAATTCTTGCGGAAGGAAGTCATGATGGAACATATGAAAACCCATCCTCCTCATCCTCAGCTTGCCCCGTTATCCATATGTACTGACATTTCAACAGCCCAGACAAATGTTCATGGAGAGGTTGCCGAAAGTGTAAGAAGAGACTCCAAGGACGACGAGAGTACAGCATCAAGTCATGAATATGAACCGTTACCAATGAGTAGACCAACTGAAAATGCACCTGTTCCACAAACAACACCTAGAAAAACGCGTAGGTCTTACTCGAGGCGAGCTTTTAATTGCTCGTTTAAAGATTGTACAAAAAAGTTTTCATACTGAAAGGGACCTAGTTTTCCATGCTCTATTTCATCGTAGTCAACAATGCTTTTTCTGCAACGAGATTTGCAAAGGGCCTGCAGCTCTTGCCCTGCACGAGTACAAACGTCATCATCGGAAGACAGGTCCAACATCGACAAATTATAAAACATGCCCCCGTTGTCCATACACATCACCCATATTTACCAACTATAGACGGTACCGTTCCCACTTCTACACCAACCATTTGGGAGTTGAAGTACCAGAATTTACATGTTCCAAATGTGGTACTACCACACTTAGCAAGAGAACCTTGGAAAGGCACTATCAACGGTGCAAAACTCAGTCCACACAGGAAGTTTCATCAAATGTTGCTAGTGTCAGTCCCCAAGAGCCACCACCTAGTCAAACCGCAAATTCCACCGATACAGCGAGTCAAGAATCACGACCAACGACTTCATTGGTGACCAATAAGTACACATGCAACATTTGCTCCCTGCCTTGCAATTCCTTTACAGCATACCAAACCCATTTAATTGCAAGGCATGACCCAAATATTCTATTTTGCAATGACTGTGAAAGAATGTTCAAAGACAGTGATGCCCTTCACAAACACAGGGCTTACATCCATTTGAAGTTTAAAGTGTGTGTCAAATATTGCAAATACTGTAAACGGGAAATAACGTTCAAGTCAATTATCAAGTTTAATGCTCACATGAAGCAGCATGAAAACCAACGGAATAACGGTCCAGGACCAGATCAGCAAAACCAACCGCGCTCATTGCGTCCTCGGAAACTACACAAATTAAGGGCCCGCAAGCGTGTTCAAACTAAAAGGAGAGCCAGGGAAGTTGATGAGGACAGGGATGACAATGAATCTGGACGCAGTAGCCCAAGTGAAGGCAGCGAACGTCGAGTTGCATTGTATGATCATGAACCCATGGAAAGTGACGATGATGGACCTAGAAACTTGGCGGACCGGGTGAAAATGGGATTGCGTAGGAAAAGCGTACTCAATTATACGGAAAATTTGGATGAAGAAGCAAGAACAAAGAAAAATCTTAAACAGAAGAGGATGAGGAGACATGGGATAAAAAATAAAACTAGTAACGGGACTGAGGGGTATAATGATCCTGACGAAGTATTTACCGATAAAGCCTGTGATAAAACACAAGTCATCGCATCCGAAACACGGAGCACCGAGCCCAAAACACAGCCCACTGCACCCGAATCACAATTCACAACCCGCGTTACTGACAGCCAACGTCAAGTTGGCGTCAAGGAAGAAACTAGATCTCCAATAAAAAGGGTTGCACCACCACCACCCCGGATATCTGATATAGGAAATTCTGATGACAGTTGCGACTCATCAGACACAGTCATTCTAGAAAACGTATTCAAGAGAGGGAACAACCATTCTACTAACGTACCAGACATGATATCCGATAATCGTTCGGAATTTTCTGAAACAATTAAAGTAACACCTACTACAAGCAACAATGCGCTCGATAGCCCTCAGATAGGTGTGATGATGAATGACAGGTTTCAAAAGTGGATGGTGACCAACAACGCTCCAATAGCATCCACCTCTAAGCAATCTTTTCAACTGGGTGCTCAGGAAAATGTGGGAAAGATTGCAGACTGCATTGATTTAGTAGACGATGACAGTGAGAAAGACAATCTTGAGAAGAAACCGGACCCTTCCACAGTCGAATTAAGTAAAAGAGTGACCAGTTGGTTGTCCGACAGAGAGACTGGTTATATTATAGGACCTCCTCCTACCCCCACCTTGGATACATCCGACGTAGAAATAATAACTCTAGATTAGTTGTTTCCGAGCACTTTATTCTTACCGTAGATAATTTATTATATTTAATGAAAGATTTATGAATGTTTAGTATTGTTAGCCGTTTCGTTCAGATAGCTGGATTATTTTTTCGTATATTCATTACTGTGCCAGTAGCGTATTGTAAAAATATTATCTATGTACGAAATTTTATGACATAATGTTGACAACTTAATGTTGGCTACATTTACTTGTTTAATAAAATAAAACTTGAAAAATAATTGAAATATTAAAGGTATTATTGATTTGTTGTCGTGTTTAGACCACTTTATTAATATGTATTTTATATTTTTTGCATTCCCTTACGCATATTTTTTATAATTTATCTCGTACTCTTCTTTAAAGTATTTTTACACACACAAGCTTGAGGTGCATTCTCTCATTATATTCATTTATAATTTTTGTTCATACATTTTCTTTTCTAGTTGTCTATATAGTGCATTCACACATTTTTATCATCAATTAAACCATTCGTTTTGACGGAAATCCTTATGCATTTTCTAAAACAAAATTTAAATAAACTGCATATTATATTTTAGAGAGCTGACACTTTAAACAATGGATAAACGAAGTAAAATTCTGTAAATGTACTAATTATTTTTTTTTACATAGACGCAATAAATAAATTTTTACAAAAAAATCTTTTTATGAAATGTAAAAAGCTCATGCATACACAAGGAAGAATAACAACCTTACAGAATAATTATTTTTATAAATCTTGAGTTACACACACAATTTTACATATAAATTAATTAATCTGTTTTTTTGGCAAGTTACGTTATTATTACTACAGAGAGAAGGAAACATTTTGTTCTGCTTGTAAAATTACTTATTGCATATATAATATAAAGCCTACTTGAAACCGGTCAACCATGTTTAAAATATTATATTTAAGTAAAATGTTTTAAAATTATCAAGTTTAAATGGATAATAGATTAGCAGAGAATAAATGCGAGAACTGGCAGATATAAAAAATCAGATCACCAAGCTAATATATTTGATCCGACACTGCTCTAAAAATCTCTTTGTTTCTTGCGCCTTTCATTACATCAACCGCGCGGACACCTACTAAATAATGCCTTATCCCATACACAAGTCTATTCAATTGATCAGCAATTTCAGAGAGCAGCCTTGGGTCAGAATAAAATCTGAATTTGCAGTTTAAGCTTTTTTAGCAACCAATAAATACTTTTTGTTATATATATATTTTTGCTATATATTGCTGGTGACGGAATGTAAATTACAATTTTACCTTAAAGTTTGGAAAAGACAAAGTAAAAAAGCCTAAACCACTAACCTTTAAAAAAAACTTAACTAAACACAACTCTGACTTTTAACGATTAAAAAATTCTTTGACACAACCACCGCTTCCCGTATTATGTATGAATATGTTATGTATTTCCATAATAATGTAAGACTATATATTATAACTGTAAGATTAAGTGTTGCTGGTAAGTAGTAGTAGTAGTACATTTAAAAGAAATCATTTTTTGCCATTTTAAGGAAACATTTTTAACACCATTTTTCGATACGTAGTATATAAACTTACAACAGTTCCATATTTCCACTATCACACAAACTTCGTTCTTATCCCAATTATCTTATAACTTTCTCTGGAAAAGGTAATAGAAAAAATTCTAGTCATGGTTTTGATGCATTTATATTATATGGTAATAATGGTAAGAGAGATAATGAGAGAGGGAAAGAGAGCTGAGAATCACATTAGTCACACTATTTATAAGCGTTGTGTGATACTATGCCTAATTGTAATAAACAGCACAGTTTAACATCCTCTGAACTAAAAATGAAAATTCCTGCATTTATGCCCCTATTTTTTTAGCTGGTCAGAATAAGTCCAGTTCACACGTCTAATTTCATTCAGAACAATGTTTTGTAAACCTAAATTACTTCCCACTTATCTAAAAAAAAGCAATAATTATTTTTCATAATAACAGTCGTAATTTTTAGTAGTAGATGAAGTAATACATGGTATTAAACGTTTATTAAGACATTTTTTGCAGTTGCCAGTATTTGTTTTTGAGCAAAACACCTACACACTTTAAAGTATTTCCGTCAACCGTCACTATATTTTAAATTCTCATTTTACGTATCTTGTAGTAAGTAGTAGTAGTGTTTTCTTCCTTAAAGCTTAAACTATTATTCCGCACATGAATGCATTATAATAACCATTTCGTATAATTTTTTACTGTTTATATCTTAAGAAAGACGATTTCCAATATTAATTATAACATAGGTTTACACTAAAAACTACAGAGAGATAGAGAGTTTACTGGCAATCTGAGGGCAAAAGTTACTTTACTTGTAAGATAGGCAGTACTATATATATTCTTTGGAATACATATCATATAACTTATTTTAAGACAGATATTTCAAATAATAATTATTGATAACGGAATTTAACGGTAAAAGTTGTTATACTGGTCTTGATATTGTAGTTACTTTTATTGTACACTTAAACAAAGTTTTAAAACTTTTTTAGGGTTTTCATAATATTCTGTCTCTACAACAAGGATATCTGCCCCTTTAGCATACATTTTTAAGCGAAATGTACATAAACTCCATATTATTATATCATCACGTTAAGGCTGTAACGGCGTTTCGTTTGCTTTTTTACACACAATTTCGTTTATATTTTTATGTGCAATCAATCACACTCGCTCGTTTACATTCTCACAATACCCCTACATTTAAGATTCTGGATTGTATATTTCCTAAGCTTCTAACATATTATTTTATAATTAATCTACATTATACACATAGAAGACAGGGACAGAGAATAATTACGCACACACAGCATGGTTATACGCTGCCAAATGTAACAAAAGGTTTAAAAAGTTCATGTACACTCATCATAATAGTATTTTTCACTTCTTATATATGTATATAAATTAATAGAGCAACATTATATTCGTTTACATAGAAGACGAGATACTTAAAAATTAATGATTGAGACTGAGACTTCCGTTTCTCTCTTGTTCCGTAAAATTCACATTTTTAAACAAAATGGTCGTTGAATGTAAAAGGACGAAGCTATAAGAATTAGTAAATTACGCTGCTTTTTTGATTGAATCCATATTACTACTCGGAGGAATGTACCTGGCTCAGTTTACAATAATTACTGTGTTGTCTGTTGCTGGATTTCGATTTTTTCTACTGTCATTTCTGGATTCATGGCAGCTGCCTCTTGGATTGCCTCTGCAAGTGCCTTATCATGGTCAATTGGATCCCCATCAGATTGAATAGTAATTTTCTGCTCCACTCTCGTTTCAACAACTCCGTCTTTTTCCGTCTTGTACTAAAAATGTATCACAAATTATAAAGAGTGTAAATAAAGGCGAAGTGTTGGGGTTGCATTTTTCTAACTTACCGTAACAGTTTCAACTGTTCGTACTTTCGAGCTGATCGTCTGAGAACTTACGATTTCACCAGATGCCACGTATGAACCATCATCCGACTGGACAGCAACCTTTAAAATATAATGCAAAATGCATCATCATGTTAACTATTGGCAAATATGTTTTAATAAAAATTTACAAACCAACTCAATTAACTACCTTTCGAGTTTCAGTTTGTACAACAGGTACATGAGTTGTTGGATGGGCTTGTGCTCCTGGTGAATACGTTGATGGATCATATTTAACGCTCTCCGTTTTAACGATGGGAGGTTCGCCCACTGAACTAACCGGAGTTTGCTAAAAGATTAGAAAATGATAACTGTGTAATGGCACAGCTAATTGGGTTGAAGCATAGATGGCAAATTACTGTTCACAAGTTTATCTTTCAACAGGAGAAAGCCAACAGAGAGGTATATTAAATATGTAGTACATTTGTAGTTAAGATCCATACATATTTAAATTCTACAGCGATAGACAGTACACTGACGAGTAACAACAACCCAAGCCAAGATTAATCGAGAGCTTTTAAAAGATTTTTACCACATTTGTCTTTTTTAATGGGATATCATCCACCGAAGTTCCTTCATTGTCTTTGTCATAGTAGTGACGGCTAGTATAGCGTCTGCTGGAAGCATCACTATCACTCTGCATGCAAGTTGTTTTTAATAAGTATTTACATGAAAATACAGCGATTTTTAGCATTGTTGCGTATTATGTTTACTACATTATTTAAATGATTAAGAATTTTTAAAAAAGCGTGTACTCTTTTTCCAAATTACGCATCATAAAAAGTTTCAAACCGTCACCTCGAAAATATTCATGCAGGGAAAATTATGTTGATGTTGTATGTACATGTTGTAATGAAAATGTTCTAACTAAACTTACTCCTTGATCTGTTGTCAAAACCGTGGCGGTTGCACGCACCTCCTGCGTAACAACCGTTTGTTCCGTCCGATTCGCAGAGGTGGAGGTGGTATGAGTAAATGTTTTTTCCTCAATCTACACAAGGCAAATTCAGGTAAGAAATATGGGGGATAAGTGCAAAATAAAAACAATAAAAAATTTAAAATTGTTAACATGATTATTATAAAATTATAACACACACACAAAATTAAAATACTGCGCAGCTTGCCATTCACTTTATCGCAGGACAAAGGCATGCTCATGCAGGTTTTAAAAAAAATTGCAAAACCACCCACCACCAAATTCCCAGTCGCAAATTCTCAAAAGTTTTACCTGACTTGTCGTTGCGTTCTTTTCTTTGTCCTCAACTGAGGTGGCCATCCGCGTCTTTACTTGGGTCGCCTGTATTCTTGGAGTAGTTCCTTCACCGGAACCTTCCTGAGCTTCAGCCTAAGATTATTAGCAGGGATACGAACAAACTGTCAACAATGCTTCTAATACAAACCAAATAACTAAAAGACTATATAGGCAGCAATGAGTAAATTCGGTATACATATACGAAAATGGCCAAAAACATTCTCCAAGCTTTGTTCATGCAATTATCTTACCATGCCCGAGTACGTATATGTTAACGAATTCGTTAGTCAATCATTTTTTGCAAATAATGTGTAAGGGAAAAATAATAATAAAAAACGAGTGAAGAAACCGAAACTTCTCACACTTGCAAATCATATAAAAACCGACCTGATTAGTAGTGGAGGATACAGTTACAACACCACTGCCACCAGGTGTCAAATCTTCAACACGTTCGTGGACATCTTGGCGAATCCCCCCTGCGTCTTTTACTACAGTTTGCTTTGTCGTAGTTTTCACAATTTTTGGGGTTACGCCAGCAATCTGAGGGGTTGTGGAAAGGGCTCCCTTATTAAAGCTACTTTTCTTTCCTTTCTTCCTTCGGCTACTTCCCCTACGACGGAGATCGGCACTGGGTTCCTGCAACTCATCAGTGCTTGGAACCTTGTTTTCCTCATAATCTGAGCTTGATGAGCTATGCAAGCTTGTATCATCATCAGACTCTGAGGAAGAGTCCATTGATTCTATTGTAGTGTTTGGCTGTTGAGAAGAAATATCTCCTCCAGCTAAGGAAGGACTCTGAATTTGAGAATTTATTGTTCCAGGATGAGTTATCATGGACTCGGACTGTTGGAATGGTCGCACAGGGGTGGCATAAGAAAAGGTGTCTCCACGTGCCCCAGACATAGGAACTCCTTTGGTATTTAATGGAGTGGAAGTTGACAAAGGTCGAGAGGTTGGGGACTCTTGGAACATTTGGTTTTGATAACCCATTCCACTTTCAGAACCACTACCTGGTGATACTGGCTTGTTGAGGAAGCTCGTGGTGTATCCCGGTTGGGAGAAAATTGACGAAGAAAACCTACTCTTTGTAGGAGTTTTCCTTCCATCTCCGCTCCCTGGAGATATGGCGCCGGAATCACCTCTATTATAGACCGGAATATTGGAACTAGTGTCCCCGGGCCTGTAGCTGCTTCCAGATACAGAACTGGCAGCACTCCATGGTCGTGGAGCATACAAATGAGGAGAAGGAGTCCTCTGCTCTTGTTGAAGCCTGCTTAATGGGACCTGCTGTGTAGGACTGACATTTGGATTAAGTTGTTGCTGCTGTTGTTGATTTTGTTGCTGTTGCTTGATAGAATCTGAGAGAAACTTGTTTTCATTCCCGAAATTTTCAACATCAAATCCTTTGTCTTTCTCCGGTGTAGTAATGAAGGTGCTGGTTGGAGTAGAGGTTTGCACAGGTGGCTGGTCAATGCTCGTGTCTCCACTTCCATGGGACAAATCCTGCAATGCCTTTTTACGCTTGTCTGCCTCTTCAGCCACTCTGTCCAGATCTCCTGGAGCATAATTAAAAGCACGTCCTTTAGCTTTCCTAATGCCTGGTGATTTATCGTAAGATTCTGGGCTTGAAATGGAGTCGCTAGTTGGAGACTGGCTCTTTTCATAGCTGAAGGCTCCACTGGTTACCCCAGGAATACGACCAGCCTTTCTTCCGTCATCAATCAGCTTCTCGTCGTACTCATACTCTTTCGTATATTCCATTTGACCGGGTGGTGACCCCATAGATCTATCTTGATCAGCGACAGATGGGGAGCTCAAAGGACTAAGGGTTCGGTCTGGGGAGACTGGTGAGTCTGACCCATCAGTGGCATTACCATTTACTGCCTGTTTTCTACCAAAGAAGCCGCCACTGAATAATCCACCAGTCTACAACGAAATAAATTGAAACAAAAAATAGTGCATGCAAAAATAAAATAAAATAGCCCAATAAAAAGTATTAAAAATTACATACAGCTTTAACTAAAATATATTACGACGAAAATATAGAAAAGTTATATAAAAAGAAGCGAATTCGTTGGTTTTCATTTTTGTAAAAAAAGTTATTTTCATTCTCAGTAATAAAACGTTATACGCTTTAGCAAGCCTATTAATTCTCAGCCGTGCACATAACGCACTAGACAAGGACGACACAGATTTACCAGTAGTTGTAAGTATTCTCTTAATTATTATAGGCTTATCAGCAGAAGACCTCAGATTATGAATCGAAGAAGCTAATAAACGGAGGGCACATATATTAAAACCCTTCTCCTGGGGCAAAATGAGATACGTTACCTTTTTCTTTGATGGTGTTACATCCGATGAACCGTTAGTCATATCTGCAGTTAGGGCCACAGGCTCCTTTTCTTTCCTCTTCTTCTTTTCTGGTGGTAGTTGAGTTGGCGTTCGTTCAAGTATATCGTCTGAAATACCCTTTGTAGGTGTATCCTTCTTTGATTCTTTTGCGAAATTGATTGGGGGTAAAACAGCAACACCACCGATTGGCTTCTACGAAAGATTACATATTACAAAAATATACAGCATTACGGAATGTGATACATCAAATTGTAAAAAATGTTCTAGCGACAACCCTTGTACAAAAAGTAGTAGCAGTCTACACGACAAAAATATATATGCTTTCAAAGTTCAATATACATAATTATAATCTAGTTAACATAAATCTATTTATAATAATAAAAATTATAACTTTTTTTTAGAAAATCTTCAGATTATCACCGAAATGATAATCTGTCTACATTTACCAAACTTATAATAAAAACCAAATCATATAACAAACTTATCTTCTGATATCAGAATACCTATGAAAAAAGATTTCATAATAAGATGTGCATGCATTAATTGTTAAAGCCTGAAAGCTCCCAAAAATACAGTCTATATTATATAGAAGGTTGAATTACAATACGCAGTTCACACTTCACACACTCAAAACAGATATGTATTCACCACACACTTATAACAAGGAGTAGGAAATGAAAATTACTACACTAATTGTTGGTTTTTAAAATCATTTTAACGGGGGTCAACCAAAAAATCATTATGAAGCATCTATAAAATGACGCAACTGAAAAGAAGCGAGAGACTGTAAACGCGACAAGTCCATTACTTTTGCGGGTCGTTTACAGTTTTAAATGTTGAAGATATAGAAAAAATGTCGACCAACGGAACGAGTTATATCTCACGACACTTTTGGCATATGAAATGCTGCTAAGTAGTATATATTTTTATGTATATACGGCAGTTTTAAAATATCTGCTGATATTGAAAAAAATACAGTTAGGTATACATTTCAAAAAATAATTACTTTTACATGAGAAGAGAGATAATTATTACAAAGATAGATAGAGTGGATCTTTTTTGTCGTTTTTTTCGGTTCGTTGCAAAAATATATACCTGTAAAAACTCCGTGGTCTCGACACAAATGGATTTGCGAGAGCGAAAAGCTAGCTGAAGTGCATAGGTATTATGACGGTGACTAAAAAGAGCAACGGAGGAGGGAGTGACCCCCTCACCGGAGGAGGGTTTTTCACACTGACTCAAACTGTTCAAATCATTGAGACAAGCGAGAAGTGTGGAGGAAGCTAGTTCAGGCAAAGATGAGGCGTTCATCAAAGATGAAGCTAGTACCTTCGCCCTTACTTTCTCCCTTCTCTCATCAGCAGCGTCTGATGAGCCTGACTGTTTGACCTCCTCTGCCAGCGAATCTTCGTCTTTCGTCTCGTACTCGCCTTCGTCAGAACTACTTGTTGAGCCTTCCATACTTCCATACTGTTCCAACTATAGGTAGCCATCATTTATTAGTATAACAGAGAGAGTCAAACTTGACATATTACAACATAGACACTTACATAGACACTCAACAAAGACATGTCATTAAAATCATGTAACGAAAGTTAATTTTTTTAAAGAATCTTTTTCATGAATTTTTTTTTCAATAAACAACAATATGTCATTCTTGTGCATGACCAAACTACAAACTGACCAAAAAATATATCGTTACTCGTTAGTTTTTTCTATAAAAAATCTACTCCACTTTCAAAATGACAAGAAAAAAATCTTTTAACAAGTCCAAAACACTGGGCTTGTCTTGGGAAACTTGTCCTACTCATTTCCAACTCATATACTCTACATTTTTAAACTGATGCTTGTTATTATTATTCTTACTTTACATATAATATTTTCATTTCATTAACTATTTAAAAATGTGGTATAGGTATTTGTTATGATTTGTACTGTAAATATGTATAGCGAATGGTGTTCCGTGTGTATAGTTTTACTTGTGAACAAAGCGGGCCCCATTTAACACCCTGTCCCTTTAATTAGAAAGCGTGTTAGTGCTGTGTGCATGTGTAAAATTAGTTTGTGGTGGTGGTGGTGATTTCATAATAAAATTACTTAAAAACCCTATTGTGTTTGGAGGGTAAAGTGACTGTTTCAAGTTATAGCATTTCATAACACCATTTTCTTCTGACTAGCTTGTTGTAACCGTTATTTGTATTCCGGTACACCGAGAGATTGCATTGCATCTACACAGCTATTATAATAAATGCCAAAAAGGGCTAAAAAGGGTGTCACATCTATTCTACATGTTTTTAAAACGTACGTACATAGCTTTTGCTGCTGAAACAATACAATAATGATAATGAAACAACTTATGATTATTCATGATGCGTAAAGCAAATCCCCCAAATGGGCTTACTTTGTCCTTCTTTTTATCCTCTTTCAATGGGTCGGGTGTGGTCGTTCCAGAAGGTACTTGGTCAACTACGTGGGGACGTTTACCAGCCTCAAGATCTTCCATTGAACTATGTCTCGCACCCAAAGCTAAAGTAAACCAAAAGTTTAGCATCAATTTTTTCCCTTTTTACTTGTTTATATGAATATAATCATGGCGTTTTACCATCCATGCTCCGTGAAGTGATATTTCTACCACTAAGACTGCGCTCAAACTTTGGAGCAACACGATCAATCGTGGCATTTTTCGTTTCATAGAAAGTCCTTCCTGAGTAGCGAAATTTAGAACCAAATCTTGGGAAGAAACCAGTTTTTGTGGGCTGTTCAGGTGCCATTAACCTACAAAGAAAGAGATTGCATCTTATATAAAAACGATTTCATTTCCCACGATGGATTAAATATGACATTATTATGACATTACGCAAATTATTTTAAAATGTTTTTCCAAAATAATTGGGAGAACGGTTCAACAACGTACCTGTCTCTATATACCGTTAAACCACTGGCACATACACCAAGTTTAATATCCAACCCATCTGAATCTTTCGCAGGATGGAGACTAACACCGTACATTGCCAACTTCTTTGCATTCTCCAGATAGTTCAATTCTGCTTCTGCTGGTGTTTGACCTCTGCGAAAATTAAAAAAATATACAATTAAGAAAAGCCATTGCATTTCAGTAGCATAAAATCCTGAGTTACTACTCCGTACTTGTGAGTCCTATGGAGCTCCATCACTTTGGTCTCAAGTTCTGGCGTTTGGTTAGGTGCAAATTTAAAGTCTCTGAGGTAATGACTTCTGTGTTCTTCAGGGTCGTAGTCACCGAGTTCAGACTGGACAAGGAAAGAACCCAGCAATGCATGTGTAACGAACGAACATGGCAATCTGCAAAATACAATAAATATAATATAACATCAATGGAATAATTTACAAACATCTTTACATCTTTGCTTCCGTTTCACTTACTTCTCAGTGAGAATATCGTTGCGAACTTGTAGGCAAAGATGGTATCTTGTGATATCTTCATGAAGCTGAGCAGGTTCTGGAGGGTAGAATTTAACCTGGAAATTAACTTCCCATGGTTCATCTAAAGGATATCCGGAATAAAAAGTCATTACATTTCATCCCATATCCGCACATATATCTTCATACAATCATGTAAATATTAAACACTCACTTTTGACTTGCTTGGAGAGCCTTTTCTCATTCTCCAGCCATACTGTATAGCCATGTCTATCTGTAAAATTCAGGCCAAAATAGTCCTTCTCGGCCAGGTTGATGAATTCACAGACTTTATCAAATAGATCCTGTCCTTTTGCCTTTCTCTGTGGGCAGATAAAAATAAAAAGTTTATTATTACCATATTTCATCCTTTCAAACCTACACAATTCATCCAGTCAACCATGAAATTTATTACACATGAAAAACCGAAAAAACAGTAAGCTGTCTAAAACACAGTAACGCAATATGAATGTGGGAGGAGTAATTGAGTTGTTATGTTGGTAAATTTCGATTCACTAATTAAGCTAACAGAATGCATATAGGTATAGATATTTTTACGCTCCAGATGCAAAATGTAACAAAGAGCTCTTACAAAGTCATATAGTTTTAGCCATCAATATTTTTTGACGCAAGCATTTTTTAACATGATCTAATATCCATCTTTCACCAAAGTAGGTCGCGTGTGTGTGTGCACATACATACATACATCGTCATCATCATAACAGCAGCCACATCCAATCCAATTCAGTGCGCCATACCAGCAAGGAATGAACAAGAAGAAAGCACTTTTACGAGGAATCCACGTAGGTATTCCACACACGTTTTGTGACCGACCGGTGGAAGTGGAAGATTCCCAGCAGATGTGAAACATTTTTCGGTTCTTATCATCGTCCAAGCTCACAAGCAAAGACTTGAGCACGCAAACCATAAATATCGGCCATATACATACTAACCGACTGGTTTTGTAGAGTACTCCATTATACAAAGCAACAGCGATAAAAGTACGAAATGCGGGCCACAAAGGAGGAACTACCATAAAAATATCTTATTATAGTTAGTTAACCTTATTGATCAAAAAAGACTCAATAAATGGGTGTAGAACATGAGAGAGAAAGTAAACTGCTCTTTTTTCTGGGTGTACACGCAGATTAACAAAGTGGTGTACAGAAAAAGGATAAAAATATAATTTGAAGGGAAATGCTTTCATTCATGCAAGCACAACATAAAAAATTTAGACATCAACACTCAACAGAATCCTAATAACATATAGCCCTCCTGTCATTTACAGAGAATAACCCATTTCCACTAAAATATATAATACGAGGAAAAATAATGGAATGAAAGTTGGAAATTTCACTCTCCCTGCTTCTTTCCGTACGCACGTGCGGTACTGTTGAACAAAAGAAAGCAAAAACTACCTAAGTTGGGCTTAGCAAAGAGGAAAGCTGTACTCAAAGAGCCATGTATTTCTACATAAATATTCCCTTAATTCATGAATGAATCTCTAAGGATCTATACACTATCTGCACTGCAAACATACAGACATACTACTTAAATGAAGCAAGTGTAGTAACTTTCTAGTTTTGCCTTCCGGGTAAGTAGGTATTGTATGTACATTATTATCCCCTGTACCTATTCCCCATTTAAACATTCATCTTTCTCTCAAACTTCCTTGTAGACCCAGTTCTACATTTTATGCAGGAAAGAGACGCCCAGCATCACATAGAACTCTGGTAGGTAGGTAGGAATTATTTTCGCTCATGTCATTACTACGGCTTGCTATCAGGTCTGAACGAACAGAAAGTTGTGTGCGTACCCTTCTTTCATCTCATCTCATGATCCTACGACGACGAGCCTCCAGCAACAGCACAGTATATATGGTAGCGGCAACAGAGGTAGAGAGAAGTCCTACTTTTTCCACAGAAATCCATATAACTACTTTGCTTTGTGTAGCAAACATTTCGAAAAACGCGTTGCTTTTGTGAGTAGTAAATGTGTTTACACTGGGAGGGGGAGAGAATCGCGTAAAAAGAGAAAGTAGACTTTCTCTTTTTCTCGTGGATCAATATTCAGAAGAGACCATATATCTACCATTGTACTATATATAGCGTTTCCGTATGACCATATATAGTAATATCAGACATTATATTTCTCTCTTTTTTGTAGCAGCATCCTGCTCTCATGTTCACTCCTACAACCACGGGAGAAAGTGGATGTATTATGGTCGTTTGTATATTTTACTTTATCTACTAGGATTTCACTGTGTGTGGAGAGGAATTCACCAACGACGACGAGTGGCTTTCTCGTGAAAATGCAAAGTGAAAAATTCCAAGTACTACATTGCAACATGGAGAAAGGAGCAGTGAAAACATCCCACTTTCTTCTTCCCTTCAACTAAACTGAAACTAGGGACTCTTTCATGAGAGAAAGGAGACAAGACAAGCGTGACTCGGTTAGAGTTGAAGAGGAAAGAAAAAGCAGTGTACATAGAGCATTCAATGAAATCGGAATAGTATTGCAAAAATGGTACATATAGGCACATAAATAGTACTGTGTGGTATTGCTTGGCTTCCGTTTCTATTTCCAATTTTATTGTTGTAAAAAAAGTAGGAAATGTATGAAGGATGGGAAAGCTACCAATTGTACAGCGTAATAAAAATATTTCATTTTGGCTACAAAAATGTTCGTATCTAAGCAGAAAGGAAGGAAGAACAGAATTTGAATGCTACACCATGTCACACTACCAATTTAATTTCATAGACGTGTACAATAGTGAATGTACAACTACACTATATAGTACGTTCAGTATGTATGTATTTATCACGTCAAGAGACCGTCATTTTGTGAATGATTTATCCAGTTGATCTGACATTTTCTTGGAAAATAAAACGTAGACGCAAGTATCATTTACATCTGCGCTACCCTAGCTGTCATACATCATCAGTAATTTTATCAACGCGAGTATATATGTACATAAAATATAGAATATGTACATTTGCAGTCGAAAGGAAGATAACGAACAAGAAAATATTATCCCAAAGATCATAGGATCACGCAGCTTGCACTGCGTACTTTGTACCCTTTTATATCTTCATAAATGTAATCTCAAGTCAAAGCTCTTTCATATGGAATTAATATTCAAAGGGTATTAAGCCGTCGTTTGGCAGTAGAGCATAAATATACACACGGAGGAATGTGTTGTAGTTTGAAATCGCAGAATTAGAAAATAATGGTAAGACACAGCCGTCCGTGTTACTGAGTTTGTTAGAAAACGAATGTCTTTGTAATAATCAGATTATAATCCTTTTCTATCTTTTCACAGTGAGTCATCGCTGTACAACTTGGCGAGTAAAATCCCAATCTGCAAGATTAGTAAAATGTTTCTTTATCTCAGCTCTCAAGATTTCTCTCACTCAGCTCAGCAATCCTGTCTCAACTTTCCGAAGCTTACTATATACATTATAAAATCTGTGATATTTCAGGATGAAAATCAAGCTTCCGTGAATGATGTCATTGTCGCATTATGTTGTGACTGGGGTAAAATTGAAAAACATTGTCATATCGTAAGATATCTTGCCACACACCAAGAGAGTGAGTGAATAATATATGCATACAAATTGTTCTAGGCATACATTTTCAGCATATTAAAAAGTAACACCACCTACTGTTACCACTTCTGTTGTTGTTTTTCCTCTGCTACCTTTTAGCAGCTGCTCTCTGTTTTATAATATACGTACATACTACAAACTACTGCCTGGAGAAAGCGGTAAGTAGTGCGGCACCAATTTTTTACAACAACCCAGCAAAAGTTTTAATTTCACTTGGGGAATCCCGTCGTGAACCTGCTAAAACCTCCAGCTAAAACTTTTATTTTGCATACAAGGTAGATGGATTCATGGACAAGTAGTACAGAACAGAGTGAGAATACCGTCCTTGTACAACACATAATATTTTTACACCGACAAACTAGCAGCAGCAACCTTACATATATGTATGTATGTATACTATATGTACATGTATCACAATCAAGTGATTTCTTTATCGTTACATTGTCGTTGCTCAAAGGCTAAAGGGGAAAAGTTGAGCAGAACATTTGCCATTCTCTTTCTAGTAAGCTATGAACAAGAGGAATTTCCTTTGATTTTTAGCGATATTCTGTAGCGTTGACTCTAAATGTATGCTCAGTAATTTCGCAGTTGTATGCAAAGCAGCTACAGAATAAATTCAAACATACATACATCATTCATTAGCCTTCATATTTTTTGCCATTCCTTTACCTACAGGCAAAAAAACTGCCTGTTGGCTTGAGTTTATATTATAAGTAGATGGATTATTCTGCTTTTCTTCTTCTGACTCCTTTTTCTTTTCGGATTTTATTATTTTCTTTCCAAGTTTTTATCGACATCGTAGTGTAATTGGGTCAAAAGCAATGGAGGTAACACGAGTTGTTCAAAAGAAGAGAAAACGGTTAGGCCTCGGCTACAAAGAAACCGACGAAACCTGAGAGAGCAACACAATGGAAAAAAGAAAGTTTATGTTTTCACTCTGGTGCCAGGAAAAGAACACACATCCTCACCGCTTCGCCTCTTTATTACATGGCGAATGAGACAAAAATCAATACATATAACGTGTAGTAGTGGCTCGGATTGTTTTGTTCTGCTTTACTTTGGACTTCATAAGAATACAAGAAATACACACAATAAGGAACCTACTCACTATTTTTTCCAACGAGGGCTTACATTTGACAAAGGAATATATGTAAGAAAAAGTCATTATAAGAACTTATGAACAACATGAATTTACTGGCCATTTAAAACAACCTGGAGTGAATTTTGAAAATAAACCGAGATATTCATGAAAACATCCATGTATTTCTCTTGCTTGCCCTTACACTACTACTGTTTCTTTTTACCTTCAATGATTTAGCTTTAATCAGTTATGCTTGAGCTCCTTTTCTGGTATGTTACTCGAGAGGGTAATAGAGGAAGAAATTATGGTAGGAACTGGAAGGCCAACTAGGAAATAGAAACCAAGTAGATGTTATATAATACTTTTAAAAAGTCATTTTATAGACGTTACATGCAAATGTCGCACACCATTAATGTCAGCATATGTACAGAAAGTGGTATTAATTCATAGGGCAAAAGTAGAGAGTTCATAGACCGTTGTGTATAAATAGTAAATGCAGTGCGCAATATTATTGTAGTAGAAAATTATATCAATTATTCTCAATGCCACTGTTCTTGTGTTTTTGATAAACCTTAAATGTTGCTCTACCGCCACACAGTGAAAACCCGCAGCCAACAGAAAGGTAGAGAGACAATATCAAGTCATCCAAGACGAATTCTCATCTTCGGAACATTAATTTATTTTTCTCCTTCCTTGTTCCTCTTACCATGAAATTATATGGCATGATGATGACTGACTGCTATACATGTTCAAACCATGAAAGAATCAAGTAACGACATTTTTTGACGTTGCAATGAATGAATTCTTAAACCTTCGTTCATCATTAATACAAGACGACAACAGAGAAACGTAGCAAACGCTGAAGAAATGAGGAAAAACCCAACACACAGATGGTTGCAGAAGGCAAGTGTAATAGAGAAACACACAATATTCTGTACACACAGTACAAATAAATTGCATTTTATGGAACCATGTGAAATATATGGACATTCTACGAAAATATATGGTTTTATTTAAGCGTATGAGTTTTTGTTTCCCCTCCTCATCATTTTCAGCCAAGTTTAGTAAAAATCCCTAAAACACCAAACGAAGAGAAAAAACCCATATGTTCAACCTACAAAAAATATAAATATAACGGAATGTTTGCCTTTTACTGCTTCTCTCTATTCTTCCTATTCCTCCTTGAGCCACTCAATGTCATTAGAAAGACAGAGTTTTTTTCTGTTACGTCTGTTGATTTACCACCACTACGACCATGATACCACACCAAAGTTTTGGCTTTCATTTATTCACAAAAATATGTGTGTTCCACCATCCCCCAGTATAATAATTCTGTTCCCCTTTGGCATTGCAATTTACTGCACTCACATTCCTTTCCAACAACGCATGAAACCATAACCGAATTTAACCTTACTTAAAACACAGAGCACAGCACAATTTGGTAACTACATTGCCGGCAGCAGCACTAACAGAAAGACCAAATGATGAGGTTTTTTTGGGGAAGACGAAAAGAGAGAAAAGGAATATTTCAAGAAAACCATTTTCAGCAGAGCCCATTATTATCTGGGCACCTGCTAAAAGCTTCCCAAAACTAATGTGTACAACGTTTAAAATGCAATAAAATCGTGTTCTTTGGTGCTGCCGAGCCAAGCCAGTTCCTAGCTCCTGAGACTGAAGTTAAATCTACCTGCCTGCTACGTGTGTGCAATTACTCGGCAAGACTTTCTTCATTAGCCGAAAGTAGCTATAACGTGATGATGAGCAAACATTTCAAAAGGAGAAAATTGCCTGGAAAGTTTGAACGAAGAACAAGTCAGCATTATTTTCTAATTTTGGACAAAACCACATTAGTTTTGCTCTGAAATTGGAATCAATTATTAAGTATTTAATTGAACTAGCTGTGAAAACAGTTCCTTACTAATTTCAGCATTTTTTCTTGTTCATTATTCTTCTCTCCATTTCATTCTCTTTTTTGATTAGCCATGAACTTCCTTTTCTATACTCATTAAATAAATTGAAGGATTTTATGTGAACCTAAACTGTTTACAACAGCTTACAACATTTTTTATAAAAGAACATGCTGACAACTGCGCCATAAAAATTTTCTATAATTTTCCAAATGATGTCTGGAACTCATCATTTCAAGACGTTCAGCTTCATTATCCCAAACAAACATGGTAAAAAGATGACATGACATCAACTGAGATTTCATCGCGTGCACATACATACGCAAAACAAGACATAAACAGACGGGGAATTTAGTAGAGCACATCTAAAATAATTGTAACAACCGTGATGCTGCCATCGTTTGGGGAATACTCCACCGCGCCTCTATTTCCTATTTCGACTTCCTTCCAGAGAGCTTCAAATAATGTTATGAATATTTATTAAACATATGTATACACATTCATTGTTAAAGTGCTACTATTTTTCAGTCTAGTGAGCAGCTCCGCGTAACATTGTGATATGGCAGTGGTGGTGGGAGCGTTTCCTTCTCGTTTAATCCTATACGAAGAAGATGGTAAAATATAGCTGTAGTAGTAACCAACCACATTACCCAACATTACACAATTCCCATATATATATTGGATAAACCAAACTATAAACAAATAAAATTCCAAGTTTCCAGAAAAGCACAAAGACAATAGCCCAGTGAGAGCTTCTTGTACGCATAGTGTTGGTGAGTGGAAGTATTCAAGTATAGGAGTAGTACTTATGACTTAAGTTGTTCCTTCTTCCTCGTTAACTTGTACAGTGTGCTCCACTGAGCCGTTACAGGAAGGACTATTTTTTATACAAATTCTCTTCCTATGAACAGAAACGGATATACACGTAAAACAGAAAAACTACATGCTAAATTTAAAAAGCCCTTGTCTTCTTCCATCCTATCACCCTTCCACTCCCACACTATCTTTCTGTTATCGTTTCGCGGTAGCTCAAGCTCAATCCTTTGCAATGCTTCTCTCCAGGCATATCATCTTCCTTCCTCACATTCTCATTTACATAATGTTACACAGTATCTTTTTCGTAACGACACAAAAAACACTAACGATGAGAAGAGAGTTAGTATAGTTTTATAATATCAAGGCAAGTGTGTAGTAGTATGAGTACAGTCGTAGGAATAATGTATTGAACATCTCATCTTTATCAAGATTCTCAAAAGAAATCCAATCCAGGAGTGACTATAGTGTGCGGTGGCAGAAGCAGCGTGTGAGACGGAGCCAACAAGCATAATTCCACAAACAACTCAAAATTGGAGTGAAATTCCCCACTTAAAAGAGAACAAGCTGAAATAAGACTAGAGAGCAAACGCTAGATGATGAGGATGTCTATGTATGCAAGTATGAAGAAATGGATGGTTGCATTGTGATAAACGAAGGAAAGGATTCCAATGGAGAATATTATTATGATCTCTCTGTTATTCTCCCCTTCCTCTCCTTATTCTCTCAGCAAGCAAATAACAGAGTAAACATAACAAACTCTACCGCAAAGAAACAATTTTACTGAAAAGACTTTCCTGTTCCCTAAGGACGTTCCTTGTTTTTATATCTTCATTATTCCTTCTTGGTTGCGAAAAACGAAAAAGGATGGAATAAAGACTTTCGTTTTACTTTACATTTTCACTTTTTAAACGACCGGGCCTACTACAAACTCTCGATTTGCCAAAGAAAGCTTTGATGATTGAAATATTATGTACATAGGATTGAGCAACTTGCGTTTATGAGGGCGACTTTTGAGTGCAATCGAGCAAACTAATTTTCATTTCCCGTGCCTTAAAAGACAATGGGCGCCATGGGGGATTATGATCATCATCAGCATTTTAATGGAACACGAAAAATAAATTCCTATGCTCCAGCTAACAAAACTGTGGAAGATGGAAAACAGAACCGTGAAAATTAAATTGTTATTATTTCTCTTCAATTACTGGTAACTATCAGCATTACAACTCCCCAGGCAGCTTTTATGTACTAATTATGGCACATTCCTAATCTAGCAACATCATCACACTCATAAAATTGCTGTAAAGTTCTATATAATAACTGTTATAAAGGTAAATAAATTAACATAATTGGAGTAACTTTCGTTCGTATCGGAAAACAAGTCGTTTCCGTTCGTCGAATAAAATGCAAAGCAATAACCCTTTTTACATTACATCCTCTCTGGAATGTTAGTTCCTTCCGCTTGAGTGAAATGGTAAAACAATCAATGTACATACTTTTGTTTCATGGAGTTGTAAATGATTGTGCTGATATAATTTGTTTCTAAAAGTCTATTTCCATCTAAATACATTTTGCCACGGTTTGAGCTTGGTGCATACTACAAAACTAAAAATATTATGGCATACGCTATAAATTACAAGTTTTGACACATGATATCTCATTTAGTGAAAAAGAAATTAATACGTTCTAAAATATTAGCCTGAAAAGCTATAGACATGTCAACATCACTTATCGATTAAGGAATAGAAACATCAGTACAACCCAAACAATTTTCATGCCTTTCCAAACCGTAGGATGTTCCAATTCAATTTACAACACACACCGGTATACCATTTGCATTATAATAGGCCATTAAAGATATCATATACAGTATAATAGTTTACCACCCTCTAACGTACTGTCTGTTATTTCATACCTTACAATTTTAGAAACAAAAACAATTATTCTAAATTCCATCCAATAACGCACAACGACTGTAATCAGAGATGTTGGGTGATGATGGGATGCTCACAGAAAAGCAATTCTAAAATGATTGAAATGTAAAATCATAGACGACAAAGCCGACACCAACACATTATGGCAAACAGTTAGTAAAGCTTTTGTGCGTGTCTGTCTTTAATCATCTTTACATGGCGGTTGGCTGGTTTTTGGGTGTAGAGTCGGGCACGACGACGTTTTAGACATACTTTGACAATTTACTCGTGTGTGTGGGGTCAAATTACATTTTTCCTCGAGTCTGCCTATCTCTTAAATAGTATATTCCCCAATAATCATTCAAGTTGGGGGTCCTGCGACTACATGGAGATGACAAAGTGATTACTACGCCTGTATGCCTGAATTTGCTTGCCTGTCTATATCCGTCAAAACTGAAAGGCGCATTGCAAACAAGGGAGTTATGTTTAATGCACATCTTATAATGTGTAGTCGTCGTAGATTAGATTAATGTATTATCCTATTCCATTTCATCATAACAGTATCCATTCACACAAAACTAAATAGAATGGCCTTTTGGCTCATATTTCCATTCGCCTTGGCTATTAGCAAAGAAAGAAGAGCCCAAACCCAACTTCCACACAATTTCTTGTCTAGAAAAAGCAACCATGTAGAAAATCGTTGTACTACTCACTTCGACTACACGAGTTGCAAATCATCTTGCTTTCAACCAGTCATATATAAGCAATAAAACATAATTATATAGAGTTCCAACAGTAATAATAATGTACCATATGAAACCGATATAGGAGGAAACAACATTTTGCAAACTGCATACAGAAAATTTTCCCCTTTAATATAACGATGATAGTAAGATAATATGGGCTGTGATGATACGACGAGACGATGGTACGCGTACCTATTAGCTTCCCACATAAATATTATTATCCGCATCTGAGCATTTATCATGCAATTAAGAAAAGTAGTAGAGTAGAGGAAGCTGCCAAATTATGCCAACGCAGAAACATCCTATAAGATAAAATGAAACCAAGAAAACCAATAATATGCTGCGTCAACATAATACGGGAACGTGTAGTAGTAAAGGTAAAAGAGATCAACATCACCAAACGCCCTATCGGTTACATCATTCACAATAATCATCACCAACGCACATCACGACTGCTTGCTACTTACATTTTTTAGAATTGTCCCTATAATTTTAATTTTATCGAAGGATTTTCTTAATTTACTCAAACGCATCAAATGCATAGGATTCAAATTCAAACTGCAGTGGAATGTATGTACTTCATGACTCCTCTTCATTAATTTTTGTTCAAGACAATGCAATTTTATCGCCAATTGTATCAGTTCTATAAATAGCTATCCGCACTCTAAAGGCCAATCCCTAAGCACGATATCTATAGATTTTTAAAGATCATGTTTGACGAGCACTTATTTAATCATGATTACAAAAGACCATTTCAATCTAGAAATTAGATACAATCAGTCAAAAGCCAAATGCATACAGTAGACACAGAAATTACTGTTATTATAGTGCTGATGCCGGATTGCTTTGAAGGTTAAACAATACAATATGCTGTTTGCAAAGTTTCATTCCTTTGTCATTCACTCCTTTATTTCTGAAGGAATTCTATAACCGAAGGGTATAATATTTGTAAGTCCCAGTGCTAAGCACGACATCTTTTTACACCATGATGGCCATGGCGTGATGAAGTGTCCTCAACATACACAACAATGAAAATTGCATGGCTCCCTCTATAAATATGCAAATCAGTAACGCACATGAGTCAATATAGTAGAAAGGCACTTATGCTAGCTATTAGCCATTATTATGTACCTAATCTATATTGACTGCGTTCATCTAGTATAATGATTCTCTTCTCCTTGTCAGAAAATAAAAGTAACGAAAATATTAATAAAGTTAAGTAACAGTCATGCATACAGAAAATTAGAGCCATAATCATGATGATAATGGAGATAGCATGTTGGGACAAGCTTCGCTACTGTTCTTGTGTTGTTTTTCGCAAATTGAAGGAATAAAACTAAATTAGAGAGGAAAGTATGATAATATTTAACCAGTAAACTTTATGGATGATGAGTATACTACTGTTTCCACTATCATTCTTCACTCTAGGCACAAATGTGCATACAAGGAGTGCAGATCCACCCAGAAAATGATTGCAACAACATTATGTTGTTTGTGCAACTGAATGATAGGATTACATGGAATTAAGAAGGCTTTTATTACAATACATAACTGAATGCAATTCCATTCTGTTGATTATTTCATAATCTTGATGTAACAACTTTCTAAGCCTTTCTTCGCCACATTTAATCCGAATCTCTTGAGATTGAGTTGAGAGTTGGCCTGTTCAACATTTTGTGGCTCCAGCATTCAAAAGCTCTCAAAATAAAAGAGTAAAGCCGCGAGATGTCCATCAACTGCCAAATAACCATTTTCCATATTTTATATAAATAGAATTCCGATTTGATGGAAACAACCATGCTGTAGTGAACATGGACTGCATAGGCAGGTTACATGAGTTGTGACAATGCATTTCTGGAAGTGAACAACGGGAGGTGTGGTCAGGTGTAAATACTAACTAGCATAGCTGCAAAAGGCTACTAATAGAATTTCACCTATCGAAAAATGCGTGGCATGAATTGGCATGGCATGCATGCATATGTGTAGGCCTTTTTCTTCGTCGGTCGGTAACACTACATCATGTAAGGTGTACACAAATATAGCACCAATGAAGGTTATTCGCTGCAATACCTGCAGTAGTTGTGCACGTCAATTTTCTGGTCAAATATTCAAAGATGGATTTTTTCCTGGTCAAACACCACACAACACTAAGCATCCGCGCGGCACTGTGATCGATCGCTCCGAGCTCAATGCACAGTCAAAAGCCAAAATCCTCAACCGCAAAACCGTAATAAAGTATATGGTAGTATATAATACGCATATTTCTACCATATCATTCATATTTTGTTAAAAATGCCGTGCGTATTTATATGCAAAAAGCTCTTAATGTGAATTTTTCAGATAGATTTGCTAAAAAGGGTTGAAAATGACTTCCGTGAGAAAGTGCACGCAAAGCTCGTCAGCGTGCTTAAAGCTTACTGAAACCACACATATTGCACGTATTACGTAATATTGAATATCCTGTCAAATACATGAGCGCCAACATTACGTGCTCATAATATTCCGGTATGTATACCAACAAAAGGTCGGCTTTTCTCTTTCTTCCCGTTTTGAAGTAAATGACTTAACCACGAACAAGTGGCATTGTTATAATAAGTTACACTGGAGCATCTTCTGACAGTTGAATAGATCAAAGCACTAGGAAGCTACTACAATTATTATGGGAATGCTATATAAGTAATGATATTACAATTTCATGGAGCATGGTCACTCGTGTCTCCAGCTATAGCTCCAGACGAAAGCATATTACATAGAAATGTTATTGTGACTCTGAATAGGATTCTCTTTTGGTTCCATTTCCATTCTAGTAAGCCCATAATGCATTCCCATTCCATTTTCCATTTACGCATATCCAATTCAAATTGGTTATAAACTCTTTAATAGAAGATCTCAGTCATAACTCGGAACCATAAAATGCAATAATACTATCATGTCATCGACCTCTGTCTGTGAATCTAACAAGAGCTCGCACAAAAATGAATGTCTGCTGGATGGAAACTTCTCTACATGTAAGACCAGTGGCAAAAGAAGAAGCGATAATATGTCGCCCTCGCACTGTCGCCATTTTATTTTCATTGTCTCCTATAAATAAATACATTCATGAATATGAAACATGGATGTTCTATACGGATACAGACAAACAACAGACAGTTGAAATGGAAATATGTATAAGCCTTTCCTTTATTTGAGAGGGTGGGTGGTAGTACAATTTCAGTTGCAAATGGGCCACATTGGCATAGTGTCCTGGCAGAACAAGGCTTTGGTTCTTCTGACTACTTTTCCACAAGCAAATGTTGACATTAAGAATAACATAGTTGAAAGCTACCATCAACAACGAAACGAAAACGGATGGTATTTTTATGGCACTGAAATTACTAATTCAATTGTGTTCGATGATGGTAATGATTAGGAGGATGTGTCTAGCCTATAACTATATGCAAGCCTATTCACTAGCATTTTCTCCTATCTACTAGAATACAAATACAAAACAATAACATTATATAGTAATATTGCGTGTATACTATGTATCACAACAAACAAAAGCACGTTTACTTACTTCAATTGGGCAATCCCAGTGCGTGCCATCCAGTAGGTGGACTTTTGCTATGGCCATTTTCCCTTTACTCCGTTTGGCATTTTTTCCAGTTCCATTAGTGTTGGGAGAGTCTGGAATAGTCCCATTTTCAGGAGCACCAACTCCTCTCGGCGAGGAGGGAACGATGTTCTCTTTCCCTTTGGCTTCCGGCATATCGTTTCTTTCCGTATGATTTTAGGGATGAGTCTACTACGACTAAATTATATCTGTTTGCTATAGTATAATACTACTAGTATTTACTTTAACTACAAAGTAGTACGCGTTTTAGAGAGTCAAGTACGTGAGCAGCAACGTGTCTCTGTGTGTGTTCCTGCTTCTCTCTATGCCTCTGTCCTCTTTTTCACGTCCTTTCCAAATAGCGAAGAGCAAATATGCTTTCTTTTCTTTCGTGTCTCTCTCTGGTTTTCACAGAAAGTGTCTTCTCTTCCTTATATATCGCGGTCGGTACTGTTTGAACAGCCTCGGCCCTGATTTCCTCACGCCCTGAAAGATTTACACACTTGCGAAAACTACATCGTTGTATGTACTCAACATACGAAGATTGTCCTTTTATGGCAAAACACAATGGCCCTTTTTTTCTTCAAGTTTGCCCTTTTTGCCAAAAAATGCGAACATGTACAAAAACGTGATTCACTTTTGAAAGAAATAAAATTCACAACAACATGGATAATTGTGTAACTTTTTTCTTTTTCACATACAGTAGTCACTTTTAAGTAGGCTGTTGGTTATTGTTACAGGGTACATCGTATAAGTACGCATCGCACACCACACAGTAGGGAAGGAGTTTTGTAGATAAGTATCCACAATATTTATAACCCTCGTTTCCTTTATCTCTTCTGATTCCCCAAAGAAATTGTATAATCCATGAGATGGAAATGTGGCGTTTGTGTTGGTGAATCGATTCTTGCTTCTCCCTCCAAAATTTCTCACAGAGTTCAAACCAAAACACACAAGTTCCTAAAAAAGTCACAAAAAGAAATATATTTTAGCAGGATCATGAAAAATACAATACAACTTTGCACACACCAACATTTTTGTTTACTCTTTTTTAAACTCATTGAGGATATATGTGGGGATTAGGGTATATGAAGCTTCATTCTTTCACTTCTACAACACACCCTAACTACTGCTTATATCCAAGTTCAATAAATAGAATGGTACTTGTAGTTTTTACATTTTTTTGCCCTGTAGACCAACCACCAGACTTACTTGACATCACTTGGCAATAAAATTCTGTATGGCAAACAAAACGATGATTTCGTTTTGAAAGTTATGGATGGCATCATATACATTAGCATACACACAGAGAAAAATATAATGTTTCCTCTAGCTCAACTATTACTTCATCATGTTTTATTATTATTATTTTTGCTTCTTTATTTCTGTCCGTGCATGAAACAGTGTTTAGAGCGTTCTACAATCTACATTGTACAAAGTTATTACGAACTATATTATTTCTTACTGCCAAAAAAACTCAAAATATCTATTTTATGCTGACACACAGCATGACATGACATTACTTCATATCTCATCATCGTTCTATAGCACGTTTGGGTTTTCCGTTCGTTTTGTGATTATACTTACGCTATTAATATACGTGTGTGCAGTATACCTATGCTTTTATGAGAATATTGCTCCTCTGTGATATGCATAATATTTGACTTAGCCTACATAACAGGCAGTGAAGTAAAAGCTAAAACAGTATTTGAATGGCATACTTCAACGGGGAGAAAATCGACTTTTCCAAGACCATTTTTTCATTTCTTAGCAAAGGATTTCTTACAGACATAGAGTTTTTTCAAGTAAGCCCATTAACCAAACAACCAACAGCCACTAAATAGACCATAACATTACAAAAAGAATTGGCTTCAAACCGTGAATCCTCTTAGCTTAAAGACAGAGCGCAGAAGGTTCTTTTCAGTCAGATTCACCTTTTGGCAGAAATAGGATGATAGAGCTGAAAAAGTATGCAGCCACAGCGGGAGGATGTAGAAAAGGCGATCGAGTATTTCATTCAAGTAGTATGATACGTCGTATGTGTGAAACTTTACTTCGTATACACACAAATATACACACTAATATAAAGGCAGGCCATGTGGAAGGGATCAGTAATTCAGTAATCC
>JAHZMV010001543.1:0-21114 GCA_027743765.1 Coecobrya sp. COE2 | reverse complement strand
GTGCGAGAGAGAATTTTTGACAATTGTTGTGTGGAATTGAGGGAGCCCTTGGAAGCAGAGAATGAGGCTGAAAATGGCGTGAGTGCTGATTGCAAGGACACATAAGTAACGGTTTTGCCGGTTTTGTTTACGGGAAACAACTTTCTTGTGGGCCGAGTCCCATTGAAATGCTATCGCGTTCACTGCTGCAGCGTTGCGCACAGTTTTACCGAAAATTTTTAAGTTGAGTTCCATTTCAAAGTTGTAGATTGGCTAATTTACTTGCAAAAATATGCTTTGAATAGTGTCAGAATGGAGAAATGTACATACACAAAAAATGAATGCAAATTAAACTATGAAATGAAGTTATGAATAAGTTGTTGCCATTTAGATCACCACAAATCAATCGCCACATTTAGCTGGAGTAAAAACATTGTATGGAACGATAGTGGAGACAGTTTGTGAAATGAATTCATTTGCTAGTACCTCAACAAATTTTTATCGTTTTTAAATGTTTTTAGCGCTGCACGTGTCATTGTTTTATTAATTAAACCTGTCATCTAACATAGCAGGGTGGCATTCATCACAGCGAAAAGTACGAAATATTATGCCGTTAACCTTTAATACAACCCGTTTTAACTCTTGCCACCATCTTTACATGCAGACAGAGAAGAATGACATTTTGCTACCGATTCCATTTTTGTGGAGATACTATGAATTTGAATGACATGTGTCAAACATTTGTCGCATAACTGTGTTTTATTTCATGGTACTAACCCCTAAACTACCAATTTACGTTTTTTGGACGCGTGTAATCTCAAATTCTAGTTCAAGACTATGGTGGAATAATTTCGTTTAATTGTAGTCTGGAGAATCAATAACTTATATCTATGATCTATATCTATCAAAAGAAATAAATATCATACCAACTATGCATATCTGGTTCTGTAAGCGCTTATGACAAATATAATATGAGAAAATATGAAAATTTTCATTCAAAATTGAGTTCTAAACAATTGAGTAGCATCAAAAGAATAAAAAATAAAGCATCGTTCAATTCGAAATTCAGCCGTCTCGCCTGTGTGCTCTTGCAAAATGAAATAAATATTATGTGAAAATTGTAGTGTAGAGCCCTATGTTTTGAAGTAAAATTTAAATATAGGAGGACTTGGACAATATATTATTACATTTAATAAATGTCATTTATCGTGGATTATTTTTGACACGTGTAAAGTTCTGTTTTTGATAACAATTCATATAAAAAATTTCCATTCATGTATGATTGCGGGAATTAAATGCGATAAAATGGATTACTAAACAATAAAGCAATGCATGATGATAAAATTAGACTAATTTAATTAGTAACAATAAAAAATCATAAAGCACTCTGCAAAACTACAACAAAATGTACTTGTGTGTTGTTGTACCTTTTGGCCCACAGCAGAAACGTTGCTATACCTAGAAAGATAGTTCGGTTTCTCAATGTGCCCCAGCAAAGGCTCCACTATTTCACATTGTCAATCAAACTAAAGTAGATAACTTGTCTAATATAAGGCAAGACAGAAGACAGTAGTAGAAAGACGGCAAAGCACAGTCAGCAGTTAGCTACATGCACGCATATATTTTTAGTAAACATTGAACATTGATTGAATGTCTTGCATTTTGCATTGAATATTATTATGGTTTCAGTAAGTAAATACCTACACAGCCACCAAGCCACGGAGCCACTACTTCCACTTGATCTCTCAAGCCCATAACATAACTAATATTTTTTAACTGTCAACTGTAATTAATAAACCTTTTGGAAAAACTAAAGACTCAAGGATACTGTTTTGATGGTAGCATTTATTTTATTGGTCCCAAGTAATTACTAATTAGCAACAGTGGACATATAATAGAAAACCGGCTTAGTGTAACTTATCGCGTTCGAAACGATTTCTGATTGTGAGTGTTACAGGAGCTCAAATTGTATTGACCTTGTCAGGTAATCAAATTAATCTATTCTACTTTCTAATTTAGTTACGAAGATAAATTAGTATATCTTTTTGCCAGAAAATTGGTATTGCACTTGCATCATAATTTGTCCTTTTCTTTTCAGTCTGTGGTTAATAACTGTGGAAGCAGTTAGTGGAACGAGAAGGTTACGACCGAATTACCGCTGCTGGTGATATGAATTCGAAAAGAAAAGTACCCAAATTAACTGATGATTCTGTGAAGGCGCTTCTGCCAAATGGGGCCGTCAACGTTACCGGAAATGGAAATGCCACTATCAGGGATTCCAAACATTTATTGGAGATTTTCCCAGAAGAGGTTTGTCTGTAGTTTTATAATTAAAAATATGTTGTATTTATCGATTGTTGTAAAATTCTGACCATCACCATTGTTTATTACTTGTACAGATTTGGACACTAATCTTGGAGAAAGTGGATTCCAAGAGTCTGGAGAATGTTAACAATGCATCCCCTTTCTTCAGACGTCTCCTCCTTTCCCAACGGGAACTATTCTTGTTTCCCAAGGTTTGGACCGTTTTTGCTGAGAGGTGTCACAAATATTGCTACTGGAGGAACCATCGTATGAATTTCACCCCAGTACGGAGGATTCGAGGTCCAGATGGACGAGATCGGATAGAGAAGTGGTATACAGAAATCCTCCAACTGCGACTGGTCTGCCGGCACTGGACAGCTGCCATTGACAACGTCTATCAGAACCATCCATACTTCTCAAGTTTTCCAGGAGGATGCAACGATGCGTTTGTTCACTTATATGGCTTTACGGGAAAAAGGTTTTGTGGGATCTTGAACACAGGATGTCACCAAAAGTTTATTCGCCATTTTGAGCAAACCCATGGAAAAGGAAGCGGACTTGGAAGGAATCCTTTCTTGGGCAGAAGATGCACAATTGACCTAGATGATAACAATCATAATGAAGCAGTTTTCAATGAAATGTATGACCTTCTGGACAAATATGGTCAGCATATTTGGTTCTGCAAGATTAGCGTTCGTATTCGCTCGGAGAGCTCTCCTGATTGGTACACAGTCTTTAGAAAATTTCTGGAGAAAATGCCAAATTTGAAGGAGGTTAAAATTACTTACTCTCTGCGTGGTCGGTTCGGTTGGACGATATATCCTGAAGCTCTCAATGAGGCGATAACCGTCGCCCCTTTGCCCAATTTAAAACACCTTCGTCGTGTCATAACGAAAGATTTACCTACTCTCATTTTCAACGAGCTTATTCGTCGAAATCACCAGATTTCCATTCTGGAAATGGATGGAAGGCCCTCTACTGATCCAAACTACCACAACTATGCACTGCAGCCATTATCAAACTTACAACAACTAAAATTTGAAATTCTCTCACTTGAAGAATTTCAAAATCTGGAAAGTTTGCGTAAGACTTGGAGCCTGGAGCACTTGATACTGGCGTTTAGTAATTCTATCGGTCTGGAATGGCCTCGAATTTTTGCCTTACTGGAGAAGAACTGGGGAAAAACATTAACCAAGTTAAACTTGGACTTGCCAAGAAAACGGGGTGCTGGCCAAGACGTCATGTTGAAAGATTGCGCTTCGTACAAACTTAATCTTCCGAAGATTAAAAGTTTTAAAGTGACACTGGGCAGTGCTTCCTCTTTGGACTTTATATTGCCGATGAAGGACACATTGGAATTTTTGGAGGTTTCCATGTTTCTCCCAGTGGATCGAAAAAACAAATTGTTCAATTGTGTGAGGAAGCTAACAACTGGGGTAAAACATTAACCAAGTTAAACTTGGACTTGCCAAGAAAACGGGGTGCTGGCCAAGACGTCATGTTGAGAGATTGCGCTTCGTACACACTTAATCTTCCGAAGATTAAAAGTTTTAAAGTGATACTGGGTAGTGCTTCCTCTTTGGACTTTATACTGCCGATGAAGGACACGTTGGAATTTTTGGAGGTTTCCATGTTTCTCCCAGTGGATCGAAAAAACAAATTGTTCAATTCTGTGAGGAAGCAGCAAGTTGTTCAGTTCTTGGGTTATGATGAGCGGATATTGGAATCTAACATTTGGTCACTTTTCCCGAAATTGCAACAACTTGACCTGCTGGAGTACGCGAATGAGGAAAAGAGGTTTATCGTTTACAAGAAGGGAATGGGAGGAGGACATGGAAATGGATTTACAGATCATGCAGAAGAAAAGAATGGACGTTGCAACGCAGACTGATGACAATGGTTTCCTATAAATGTTTTTCTTTGTTATTGTATTATGAATTTTTGAAAAGATATAAGGTAACTTTGATGTAAATAATATTTATTAAAGAATAATAATGATGTGTGATTTTTGATAAGGTTAAAATGTAAACTGTTGATGGTTAATTTTTATCAAAGTGCTGAAATTGTGTTTCGATAATGAAATCGACTTTACATTCTTTACTTTTAGATTCAGATTCTTGCTACGGTGGACTTATGGAATTTTTAATGTAATGTACGATATTAGAACATTGATTTTTTTATAATTGGATAAAAGTGATATTGAAATGTACTATATCTAAAAAATTTAAACTGTCCTTTTGAAGTATTAGGTTTTGTTATTTGTTTTATGTTGTCCTTTCCTGTTGATTTATATAAATTATGGATTAGGTATTTAGTATGCTAGCATAAGTCTTCGTTTATGATTAAAATAAGATCAGGATGTACAAAAATGAAAGCGTGATTTTAATGTATTTTATATTTAATTGACGTATGGATTAGAATTGATACTAACATGTAAATCTGCTTTGATGCTGGTGATTGAAATAAAAAATGTGTAGATACGGCAAACAATTGTGATTGTCTTTTGAAATTTTATTTGCTTAAAGTTTTAAGGCAAATGTATAAAGATGGTAAAAATAGATCAAAAGCAGTAAATCTGGGACAAGAATTTAATAGCCAATTTGGGATTCCGATTCTGATGAATTAGTTTAACCGAAGTAGTAACCTCCATAATAGTATTGTGGGTTGGCGACTGGAGCAGGAGCAGGAAGAGCACGAGCAATTGGAAGTGGAGATGGTCCAGCGACTGCAACGGCAACAACCATTGCGACGAGGAGGAGGACAGCGAACTACAAAAAATTCAAAACGAAAATTATTATTTATTTCGGGGGTTTCGATTACTTCCATGAAATCAGTAAAGAAATTTTTACAATCTTCTACTCACAAGCTTAGACATGTTGACTTTAGGAGTTGAGGTGGAAATCCACGGAAGATTTTAAGAATGTTGTTTGGAAGTTTGGAAGGATTGCAACTGATGATTATTGAAATGTCCGAACCACTATTTATACTAAATCGTAGGAATAATGGTTACTTTTCTAGAACTAATATAAGCATGTGAATTCCAAGAAAGAAAATATACATAAAGCAACTCAAGCAGTGATATCACAAAAATCAGAAGGTCAGCCAAGTGAATTTTATTTTAAATCCGTGAATTATACGAACCAATATAATTATGCTTACATTTTATCATTTTTTTATCAATTACTTTTGAGAATAACTTTCCACAATATTTTACCTGCAACAATTTTTGCCAGGTTCCCATTTTAGATGATGGAACGATATATCTAGGCCAAGCTAGGGCAAATATAGTATTTGCCTCTACTGCGGTACGAATTGATATCTTAAAACTCTCTTCTGTTTCAGTGTATAGTACCAGTGACCTTGCTGTGAGATGAAGGCAAAAACATTTTTTAGAAAAGTAGAATATAAATACACATATTTAATGTACATCCATTCTAGACACATTTAATTGGAAATAGAAAAACAAGGTTTGACAGATTAGTAGCTTATTTCGGTTATAAATTATGACCACTGTCCAATCTCCTGCAGTCTGCCGCTTGGCTATTATTCCAGATAAAATGTCGAATGCCATATTACATGCATACATAATACTTGCACAAAGTTACGCAATTCTGAGTCATACTAGAATAAAGCTAAGTCAAAGAACTTCATGCAAAATGCTGTCATGTAAAATGTGCAAACAAGGACCATTTTTTCTAGTATTTATGAATCAAGTTTACAGCATAATAATATTGCTTTTTTTCTTGCTCCACACATTTTTTTATTGCATCTTGCACGAAGTGGAATAACAAAACATTGCTATTATGAATCTGCACGGAACAAAAACTTTAACAATTTCCAGTATAAATAGTTGCTCATGGTTTGCAATAATCATCAGTCGCAATCCTTCCAAACTTTACTAAACTCCTTTGAAAACTCGTGTGGATTTCCACCTCAACTCCTCAAAATGTCTAAGCTTGTAAGTTGACGTCTACAATTTTTCTTGATAATATTTCTGGGGCATAATGAGATATTGCTTGTTTCGTAAAAACTAATATTTGTTGAATTCATTTCTTTACAGTTCGCTGTTCCTCCTCCTCGTCGCCATGGTTGTTGCCGTTGCTGTCGCTGGACCATCTCCACTTCCAATTGCCCGTGCCCTCCCAGTTGCAGCTCCAAACCCAGCTGCTAATCCACAATACTACTATGGTGGATATGGATTGGTCTATGGATAAACCCTTTCTCTTTTGTGACTTGGATTTCCACGAATATGAAAACTGAAAATTCAAAAAGTTGCTTTTGACCTTGCTACCATCTTGTTATACTTTGTTTGAAACAATGTGCAAATAAAATTTCAAAAGCGTACCACAGTCACTTTTATTGCTTATTCATTCACATTTAACTTTTCATAAAATTTGCAAAATCCTCTTGTCCACACTTTCTTCTATTTTACAGCGCCACACCATGTGCTTTTTTAAATTCTGATATGCTACTGACAATGAGAATTCTTGTCAAAATCAAAATTCATTAATTTTTAGCAGTCATTAAAACATTCGGTATTCTATTGAAATAATTTGTATCATTCATTAAACACGCTGCTTTTAACACACGTTTTATAAGGATAAGATCAACTGCTACTTAAAACCTGGAAACTCATAAAAGTATATATCACGCAATTTTATTTTATTTTATGAATATGTAAATTGGTGATTGATAGTCTAATCCTGTTGTCATTGTCTCTATATGTAAGTACTCAATGTAAGCAAACAAGATTAATATTAATTCTGGTTGCTTAGGCCTTGCTTGACAGTTTCACAGCCTTGCCAAATAAATGTCTTCATAAAAATGTAATAAACCATAGTGCATTATAGCCGTTACGTATTCACAAATTGCATTATATTCCAAATACATTTATTTGGGGGAAAATATAAATACAAGATTGTGTACAATTTAGAACAGTTTCTCTCAAGAATGTATATCAGGACAACTCAATTTGTGGAATCATTATCGAAGTTAATACATGTTGTAATACAGAGATAATAGTTTATGTTTCTAAATTAATGATATTTAATGTAAAATCTCATCCAAATCTTTTTAGAAATTCATTGAAATAGTGCTCTGTCATCGTCCCACTGTGCAAAATGCATTCATTCTCTAATTCTGGTCGAAGTTATTTATTTTTTGCTAAAGCATTAGCATTGTTGTCATTGTATTGCTTTAATTTGTTTGCTCAAGCTCTGGAGATGCACAATAAGATGTGACGGGATATAAATATTATTGTTTTTTCCTTCGTTGACCTCCAACTCAGTATTCATTCAAACTTTCCAGCTGCTAAGAGTGTATTATTGTCATAAAATTGATTAATTTATGGAGGAAAATCATATGATAAAAAACACTTGCTGACAAGAGCATCATGAACATGCCATTATTATATAACCGTCTTGCGAACTAGTGTTGATGCCGCTTATGTCTGTATACGTAACGATTAAACCAGCTTGCTTCATATATTTATGTTTGAAGGCTTATGACAAAAAACCTGACCAGCGCTATATGATCTTTGCTTGCTTTATTATTCTTTTCTTATCCTTCTTTTTTCAATATGCATTTTTTTGCAATTTGTTCAGTGTTGATAAGTATAATTAGAGCTGTGTTGCTTTCAGCATCAGTTTCAAACTATTTGCAACAGGCAGCTAATTTCTCTAGTATCAAAAATTCATCGCAGGTTAATTTATTTTTCATGCCTTTTTCTAGAATGAAAAAATTAATTTTTGGAATGGGTGATGAAATTTTGATACCAAAGTAATTGGTTTGGGTATGTAATCCTGGTTGCTTGTTCTGACTAGTAAATTTGTCCATTTGTATAATTTTATGGTAAGTTTTTTTAAATAACTTTTTTTTGGCTATCATCGACATGAATTCCATGAGAGTGGTTCATTAATTAGTCACCATCGGTCTAGTACACAGCCAGAATGAAGGAAACAAACTCTGTGTTGTGTGTCAACTAGAGCTGTGTTGCTTTCAGCATCAGTTTCAAACTATTTGCAACACTGCAACTACACCATTACCAAAATTTGAAAACACATTCTGTGGACTACCACTCACACTTTCATCAGTATAAGCTTGTAAGTTTACATTTAAAACTTGAATTTTATATGAAAAAGTGTTTCTGAAACTATAATTAAATTTGCTTTTTTTTCTTACAGTTTGCCGTTCTCCTCTTCATCGCAATGGTTGTTACCGTTACTGTCGCTGGACCATCCCCTCTCCCAATTGCTGCTCCCAGTGCAGCCGCCAACCCACAGTACTATTACGGCAGTTATGCTTTCTACGGTTAAGCATCCATTTTAATCTTATTTCCACCCGGCTACGACAACTGAAATTTGAAACATGTTCTTAAAATGATCATAATTGCTTTTGACGTTCTTTACCATCTTGTTGTTTCACATTGTGAGCAAATAAAATTTCAAAAGTACTGCTACGGGAAGCGAGTGGTTGCAGTCCGGCTCCCTTTTTTGTAGCAAGTTATTTCCAGTTACGAGGTGGACTTTTGTATGCTGAAAGGATTAAAAGTGAGCAAAACTAGTATATAAATATCCTTGTTGAAACCTTTCTACCGTTCATACAAGTATGCTTTGTACATTGGTATATGAGCACGCACTCACTCCATTTTTCTTTGAAAGGACGACCTTTTGATACTTTAAATTGATTCTTCTGGGTCATAAAGTCATAACCTAATTACTAGATCAGATTGACGCTAATGAAAATGCTAATTATTCATCATGGAATGCCATGTCACCTAAGAATCAGGATTCCATATAATGCATAACATCAAATTGATCAGACACAGACTAATGCTCGGTAGAATAAGGCTAGTCACTCTCGTTACCAAAGTAGGAACTTCCAACAAACGGGTCAAATAAACATGGAGTAGATTATGGAATACATATGTTCGAGTACTGATTAGTTCCAGTGAGTCCGCTGGTAACAGTAATGATTATTTCTATTTTCCAATTACATTAATCTTTTTGTCACATGTAAGTACACATCATGAATCGTAGAGTATTTTCAAATTGAAACTCCTTTATAGAAATTCATAAAATCTTTCTAGTGCAGATGATAAGTTGACTCAGGACTCTAAATCTTTTCCATCAAATATAATGTAATGAAAGTTTCTTCCCCTTCGCTTTTGAAAATATTATTTTAAAATACAATTTTGTGCATAGGATTTTGTACTTCATTACTTCATATAGGACAACCATAAATTATCATTAATTATGAATCACTCATTTTCAAAAGATTTCATTGTGGATTAAATAATCTTTGTATTCCTATTGAATTTTTCTATTCCTAAATTCATGATTTGAGTAATATTTTCAAAAGTGAAGGCAAGTTACAAATTTTCATTATTCTTACTTTTTCATACTTGTTTCTTATTCGTAATCCATAATCATTTTCTCACACAAGTAACTATAAAAATATGATACAATTAAATATTATTGTCTCCTCAATTATCGAATGACGTCATCCTTAATTTATCATCACTGGGCAATCTGACGATTTAGACAAGTGAATATTTATAAAAATGGCATGACAAGTTAATTGATTTGATCTTTGAGAATGATGGCTTTCATATTATTCTGAGATGATTAAAAATAAGTGTAGCGAATCAAAATATGTAAATCAAAGAAAGGTTCAAAAACTCTTAGAAACTTAAGGTGTTGGTGTTGGGCGGATTTTATTTTATACTTTGAAAATTTATCAGAACAAAAGTAGAAAGATGAATGAAAACAGATCGAAAGCGGTAGTACATTTTTGTGTTTTGATACGGAATAAAATTGTCGTAGGGTTGGTAGTAGCCGATTTGGGAAACCGATTCTAATGAATTAGTTTAACCGAAGTAGTAACCTCCATAATAGTATTGTGGGTTGGCGACTGGAGCAGGAGCAGGAAGAGCACGAGCAATTGGAATTGGAGATGGTCCAGCGACTGCAACGGCAACAACCATTGCGACGAGGAGGAGGACAGCGAACTGCAAAAAGAATTAAGTTTCAAAACGAAAATTATTATTTATTTCGGGGTTTTCAATTCCTTCCATGAAACCAGTAATGATTTTTTTTATAATCTTCAACTTACAAGCTTAGACATTTTGGTTTGAAGAGTTGAGGTGGAAATCCACACAATGATTTTGAATTGGTTGTTTGGGGTTGGAAGGAGTGCAACTGATGATGACTGAAGTGTCGAACCCACTATTTATACTAGATCTCGGTTGGTTAATAATCTTTCTGCAGTATATTATAATGACAAATAATAAATACTACATAGATGTAAAGCTGGAATGCTGGAAATAATGATTTGTCCATGTGAAATTGTGAATGTTGACCTTGCTCAAACTCTTAAAATGAATAGAAACTGAAAATAAGGGTGACCAAGTAAAAAATGATTCCAAGAAGTGATTCCAAGAAGTTGATAAAAAAATTCTTGTGCAAGTAGAACATTTTAAATTTGTATTATGACGGTCTTGAAAAGAAAAGGAGTGACAGTCATGTGATTTTTATTTTAAATCCGTGAATTAATAAAATTATTCTAGTGGAGTATTTTTATCATCTATTTTCAACAATTTTACCTTGTCACCAGTTTGAAAATCTTCGAAACAAAAAATTGCTACGAGAAAACGTACGAAACGAATCTTAAAACGCTGCTTCTTTTCCATTACAACATTGACCTCGCTAAGAATGCATGGCATGACTTATAAAGCATTTTTTAGAAAAGTAGATAATAAATAATGCACATTTATTCCAGGTAATTGGAAATAAAAAAACACAGAATTGACAGGCATAGGTAATTGGTAGCCCATATACCTTATGAATTACGACCACTGTCCAATAGTCCAATCTCCTGCAGTCTGATGCTCATAATAAAAAGTTGTTGGATATAAAACGCGTAAAGCTACGCAATTCTGAGTCCTCAGTAAGACCGAGTCAAAGAACTTATTGATCAGTGATCAATGATTATTTCATCGTCCAAGAGAAACCACTTGTTCTCAATTTTATGTTTCAAGTTTGTAAAATCATAATATGCTTTTTACCCTTTTTTTCTCACGCATTTTTTGCTTCCAAGATGTATATTAAATCATAATGCTAATTCATACATGGAATTGAAAATACTACACGTATGGAACAAAATCATGGACCAACTTCCAATATAAATAGCAGGTCACAGGATGAAAGCATCATCAGTTGCAATCCTTCCAACTTCCAAACAACAATCTTAAAATCTTGTGTGGATTTCCACCTCACCTCCTAAAATCAAAATGTCTAAGCTTGTAAGTTGAATATTATTACTATTAATACCAGTTTCTGGAAATGACTTTCTTCTGTTTCTTGGAAGTTTCTGAAATTTTATATTATTTTCCTTTTGAATTTCTTTGCAGTTCGCTGTCCTCCTCCTCGTCGCCATGGTTGTTGCCGTTGCTGTCGCTGGACCATCTCCACTTCCAATTGCCCGTGCTCTTCCTGTCGCCGCTCCAAACCCAGCTGCCGATCCACAATACTACTATGGAGGTTATGCTTACTACGGTTAAACCCTTTGTCTATTTGTGATTTGGATTACCTCCCTCTCTACTTCGACGAATATGAAAACGGAAACCTTCCCGAACGGAATTCAAAAAAATGCTTTTGTTCATTCTACCATCCTATTATTGTTTGTTTGAAGATATGTACAAATAAAATTTCAAAAGCATACCACAATTACTTATTTTTTAACTTTTGGTAAAAATATCGTAATCTTCATTCGCATATTGAGGAATCCTCTTGGCTCACGTTCTTTCTTTTCTTTCTACGTGTACATTGATAAAACTCACATTGCTTGTTGGGAGCAGAAGGGCCAAATTGCATGATTGCGATATAGTACTACGCCTACGCGATATTAGCTTATCTTGATGGTTATCTTTGAAATTGATTCCTGAGATTTTGCTTCTTAAAAAGCATTTAAAAGCTACAAAATCAGGTTGAAATCTAAAAGCGGGCTGTTGAAGATCAAGCAAGGATTTAACTTAACATGAAGGTCCCCCGGGGGGAAAATCCTGTCTATAATGTTTCATAATTTGTTTACTGATATGGTAATTAGATTTCTCTATTCACATTTTTATTTTTTTCATTATGATCAATAAAATTGCAGCAAAAGAGATGAAGCAGCTAACAGACTTGAAATTAAACTACTGTGGAGATGGAGGATGGTCAATTGATGTAAACTCAAACTTCTGGGATGCCGTTTTGACTGGCATTTCGATTCACTTGCTAGCCGAGTCCAGAGATGATCCGCCTTTTTGGACAAGAAATGAACCGAGGGCGGAAGCAGCTTCTATTAAGAATCTTCAAGGTAAGCTTCATTGCAATTTTATTAGTAATTATTCAAGTCAGGAGAATGCATTTACATGTTAATTAATTTTCTTTTACAGAGCTGGCCTGCCTTACCTTAAAACAAAGATAATCGCTCATCTCTACAAAAAAACCATATCACACGATGGTGTGATATGGTTTTTTTGTAGAGGTGAGCGATTATCTTTGACCTTAAAAGATGACCGTTCCAAATGGATTGATTTCCTGTTCAATCCCAGGCGTATGATTTCCTTCATTTCTGAGATGACATTCCGGTTCGCCTAGTTCCAGATGCCGAAATTGAAGAAACTCAATGTGGATGGCCAATTTTTTGTAAGTTAACTATAATTACGTAATTAAAACTGATTATTGCTGGGTCCTATTTCGGTTTGATATATACAGATTTTTATTTTTTCACAGGTGCCGGATGCCATTGCTGAGGTTTGGCGGAATGAAGGGCGTTCGCTGGTTTAACAAAATCTGACAAGTCAAGCAGGTCTGTCTGTGTGCAAGGAATGTAAATAGTTTTGTAAATAGATTTTCTTTTTTCTGTATCTTTTCTGTCTTTTGTGTTACAATGAAAGTTAAAATCCCCCCTCCTTTGAAAATAAATTTATTTGTTATCTGGTGCGTTATTCATTATCGGGGCATGATAATCACTGATTTCATATCATCTTATTTAATTTAATTATCACAACAAATGTTAGAAAAATAGTAAGTAGTAACATTACCTTTCTTTAGTAATAAATTATAGCAAGCATGATACATAACACAGAGATTGATGTTTCATTATTATGACAGTTCAATTTACAAATTATTATCGCAGTTAGTGGCATAAACTAATTCACTATTCACATCTTATTGTAAACATTATGATTTAAATGATTTAATGAGTCTCCAGTTGCCCCATGATTTTTAGATGGATTTGTTATTGCAAATTGACAGGTGAAAGTTTATAAGAGAAACCATTGCAACAGAGACCATGAAAATTTGCTATTAAAATTATTTCATATTTTCATTCTTGAGAGTAAACTGTACAGTTATTATTCTCGATCATCAAAAGTATCCACTCCACTACTAATATTGGCATAGTTTTTGAAACGATTAACCTTGAAATTGTATGAGGAACGAGTATGTCACAGGAAGATAAGCTACAGTTGGACTACGAAACAACTGCTGGAAAAAAGGATGATAACATCCACCAAGAGGATAATGGCACTTTGCGTAATTCTCACATTGTTGGTGGAAATGAGGCAAGGACAGATTCTTCCGTGATGATAAGCAAAGATTCGGGACATGATGATGAAAGTGATCAAATTGATGACATTAGATCAATGAAGAAAATGATTAAGGAAAACCGGTTGATGATTGAAGAGCTTACCTCACAGGTGAAGAAATTGCAACGTCAATTGGCTGTAGAACGTGGAGTAGTCAATGAAAAGGATGCGATGGAAATGGACACGAACCGGAAGGAAGACGTGGCCAATGGTACTGGCGTTGTTGAGATCTCTGCTGATTCAGTAGTGGTTCCCAAAGATGCACTGGAAGTGGCCGTTAACTCTGGAGAAGATGGGGAAAACAGAGATTCCAGTCATTTGTTGGGCATTTTTCCAGTAGAGGTTAGACCTGCCATTAACAAGCATTCAGTAAACATAGTATAATAATTCTAATTTAATTAACGGGCAATTTTCTCGCGTCTAGATTTGGCTACCAATTTTGGAGAAGGTGGATTCCAACAGTCTGGAGAGTCTGAGCAACGCGTCCCCTTTCTTTCGAGATCATCTTCTTGACCGGCGAGTACGTTTCCTGTTTCCCAAAGTTTGGAACATTCTTGCAGTCAAGTATCACCAGTCAAGGTATGCATTCCCCATGGACGATAATACTTCATCTACTGAAATGGATCATCCACGACCACGTTGGTACTGCAACCAGTGTCAAAGACATGGAAAAATCCGTTGGTATTCTGAGATGCTCAAACTCCGTCTTGTTTGCACGGATTGGACAAATGCCATTGACACCTTTTATCAGAATCGTCAAAGCAGCTTCGAACCTCGAGAAAGCTACCGGCAAGTCTTTTGTACAACCGATTGGACTGAAGACCAGTTTTCAAAGAGGGAAGATAACTACCGTCAAAAGCATCTGCAATTTCTCCGTCACTTTGAACAGAGCCATGGAACCGGAAGTGGAGAAAGAAGTCCTTTCCTGGGCAGAAAATGTGAGATTGAGCTGAACCATTTTGATAATCAAAATGTTGGACCTGAACTGCTCAGCCTGTTCAAAAAATATGGCCAGCATGTCTGGTTTTGTACCCTCACGATTGACGGAAGCTGCCATGCACCTCTTTCAAGGACAACAAGCTTTCGTTATGAAATACTCCGCTCCTTCCTGGAAGCCATGCCAAACTTGAAGGAGATTGAAATCATCTTCCAAAATTCTGATGTCGATAACCCTGATCAGGTTACCGATGTAATAAATCGGAGCCCTCTGCCACGACTTGAAAAATTGCAGTCTCTCAAAATGGAAAAGTTGCCTGCACCAATTCTGAGCGAGCTTATTAGTCGAAACAACCACGTTTCCATGTTGGACGTTGCTCGTGTTGTAAGGTGCTACTTTCAAGATGATCGTAACTTTGATGACTACGACTTTTACACGATGCCAATGCTCAATTTGACACATCTCGAGGTTACCCTAACTGTGACGGAATTTGAAATGATTGAAAAATCACGCATAGCTTGGCCAGTGGACAAATTGAAGCTCCATTTCTTACGTCGTCAGGATAAAGCCTTTATAGAGTTGCCAAGAATTTTCAAACTGCTTGAGGACAAATGGCCTACTCTTACTCAAGTCGATCTAAAGTTATCTGAGAAAAGGGACACTGACGCTGGCGAAGATCCAATTTTGAAGGAGTGTGCCATGTGTAGACTCAATCTTCCAAACGTTAAAAGCTTCACAGTGACAATGGAAAATCTGTCCTCTTTGGATTTCATCCTGCCCATGAAGAACACTTTGGAGATTCTTGATATTAGCATGAGTTACAGAGTGAATCGGCAGAGTGAACTGTTTCTGACTGTGCGGAGGGAACAAGTGATTCAGTTTTTGGGCTATGGCGAGTTTCTGTTGGAGTCTAACATTTGGAACATTTTCCCAAAACTGCAGAAAATTGAATTTTCTGAAATGAACAATCTGGAACGAAGTTACAAAGGGGATAGGTACATGTGTACACGGAAGGATTGGCGAAAGGAAATGGATTTAGTGAGGGAAGCAGAAATTACGAAGAAGAATGTTTTGGTTTAAAGATTAATTTAAATTCGTACCGCTAAAACCTATTAAATTAAATTGTTGTAATTGTAAAAGTAGTTCATGATTATATAAAATGGTAGTAATAGAATGAAATAATGGGAAAGTAAATAAAATTTTGGGCCGAAGTGATACATGCATTTCCATCTTGTAAAATATTCCGTCTTGCTTGAAAGAAATTTATACATTTTTATTTATTTCAAAAGAACATTGCTCCTACTTATGATTAATGATGAAGAAAATTACAATCCGACATGGAGCCTCCGAAAACACTTTCAAAGAAGGTGGACAAAGGTGGTGGGAGAAATTAGGACGCTAAAAATCCATCGGGATGATAGCATAATGGACTAACAAGTAAGTAAGTAGAATATATCCAGTGTGAAGTACACCGTAAATTTGTAAGTCTGCAAGAATCCAAACTTGAGAAAACGTGGACCATGGTCGCCGATTATGGAGAACGTCAAGCAATCCTACAAAAGATGATTTGAAGTCGATAAGGATACTTGACCACATGGAAGGAAATGAGATAGGAAAACGGAAGGAAGCAGCGGAGCAACGGAAGGATTTGATCTATTTCCGTTTTTGGTGTGGTTTTTACTTTCACTCAATTAATATCTTAAGCAGCAACAATAATTGTTTGTTTTTGCAGATCGTGAGAGAGAAGATTTTAGGTTATTTGACGGTCAAATTTTTACCTGCCCCCAGGACAAGCTTAACATTTTTTAAGTGATTTCATCCAGTGGGCGGCTCGTGAGATGGGACTGGACTACCCTCCACTTTGGATCGGTAAGTAGTAGGGAATCATCATTAAAGTAAATGCAAAGAGCCAGCAATTTATATCAACCTATTTGCTGTTAAGGTTGTACCAATTCTAATTAGCAGGAAAGAGAGGAACGTTTATGGCACCGTCGCCACTACCCACTACTTGTTTTGAAGGACTTGTACAATCTGAGCAGAGTTACCGTGTAAAAATGTAGGAAAATGTTTCCCTGCCCTCCTGATCGTGCTTGGGAGCCACTTTGGTGACACTTGATAATGATCAGGAAACAGACCTAGCACCTGTATCTACCACCAACGTGGATGGTGGATCTCCAGCTCTCCCACTTGAAGCTTCTTTCAGGAAACAACTTTCCCAGCAAGAGTGGATGGACTTTCCTGCTCCTATTCCCAGAAACTGATTTTTTTTTTCATTTAAGATGCAAATGACGCCTACTTTGAAAATGAAAATATTCTAGAGTTGTCCTTCAGCTTGGAAAAGATGCGCTTGGGGCATAGTGATCCATGAGCTCTCGGATATGGACGTTAAGCAAGGGATAAAGAAAATGAGAAAACACAAATCGAAGAATACGAAAGTAGTTTTATTAAGTCTACAATGTTTTAATCCATTTTACAAAAAACCAAAAAAGCGACACCAGTAAAATTTGCGATAGATTGTCGCTGTCATTAGGCATCCATGTTTTCTATCTTCTGATCATCGTCCACCTGAGCCTCCTTTGGGGTATCAACCTGAACTCGTCCATTTGTGCCTGCCTCGCGAACCACGTTTGAATGATGTGTTCCATGAATGTGAATGAAGCCATCCCCATTTTGATTGATCTGCCCCAACACATCCCCTTTGATCTCAATTGTGCCGCAACCCGTCTGTGACAATGTCCCTTCAACACTACCATCAATTGTGATCCTATTACGCTCACCGGAACCACCACGAATGATTCTGACTTGCCTTCTCACGGATCCATGAACCACCACATCACCAATTCGGTCAGATCGAATCAAATCAAATAGATCTCCATTCACCGTAATGGTCCCACGTCCACAGTGAGTCAGAAGAGCCCCATCTCCAATGATGGTGAAGTTTCTTGAACCATCCAACACGAATATATGGTTGTTTAAGTCGGCCCGGATTGGAATAGGAAGTTTGAGAGCTGGGTTTCCACAGCAGGTCACAATCACAGAGCTTCCTCCAACGCCTGCTGGGTTATCCTGGATGGTCACACGAAGGCCACGTTGATCGCCGATGAATATCACATTATTTGAAAATAGTTCAAAAATTTTGATGCAACTGTTGATCTTGTCAAGCTCCACAGTGAAATATCCACAGGATCCTCCGCGAATGACGAATAGGGAGTCTGCACGGTATAAACCGTGGTCTTCGAAGAAGTAATAGCTACCATGTTCAAGGGGGACAGTGTATAGGTATACCCATGTGCTGTTATCTTCGTGCAAATTGACAGGCATAGTTTCCTCCACAATAGCACTGGGGGCGTATCCAGGCTGATTGATGGCGACGGTCGACTGGCTCGATGGAATTTGTCCCATGACTGATTTGTTTGGTGGAGGTGCAAATGTGCAGGTAGTTTGAAACAGACTTCAAAATGAAAAGTTGCATACAAGTGACCTTTTGATATAAAAATACAAAACCTCAAGCTTCGTCTAACAACTACTCGTGAAAATGTACTAAGAAATAATTTAATTTGATTTACTGATTTTAGTTTCATTAGTGATGTTGATTTTATCGGATGATGGCAATATGGGATGAATTACATCCTCTCCACAGCTGAAGACGTTGATCCACCAAGGTCGAATTACGGATACCATATTGTCCATTCGAAGACTAGAAGTGGTGAAGAACCCAAATGGTCATTTGTGCTGTTCCTCACGCTACAATGGTTTACCTAATCCATTATAATTATAACATATAAATGTTTTCAAATCCCAAGTCATCGCCCATCACCTTTTAATGACTATGTTGCATCAATTTACTAAATTTGATTGTCTTAAATCCCTGTTATTGGATGAGTATAAATTCAAGACAAAATTGAAAATTGGATCATAATTTTAATGTTGAAGTTGTATAAATATTTTCCAGAATAGTTTCATTAAAATAATGTTTTAGATATTTGTGCTTGTAACTTGAAACACGGCATGAATTTTTCTGTTTGAAATACAAAAATAACCACTAAAGTAGGCGTACCTTCAATATTTCAATTTATTAAACGTTAAGTTAGGTGCAGTCAAAAGTAAATAGTACCATGAAATTAAAAGGAAAGTCTACAATTGAACCAATCAAGGTATTAACTAATTTCAAATTTGACATAGTTTTTGATATTCAGATCACAGGTATACTAATGGATTGTTTAGAAACTTTTTCGTTACTACAGCACTTTTAAATTCAAGCATATCATTTTTCGAAACTATTCTGGGAGGGTCTAGCTTCCGAGTTTTCGTCAAAAGTCAAAACATTTATTTTCTCTAATACAAGTACAGATATAATCAAAGTTATAGTACTGGGGGCTCCAGTGAGTAGTAGCGTCTCACTTACTCAATTTGAATGCTTTCATTCAGCGAATGAGCGTCCAGCAAACCCGCGCGTCAAGTCTCAGCTCATCACTCCACTCAATTCCCAATAATAAGTACATACATCTAAGGCACAGAGGCACGCACAAAATTGCAACAATTGCCATTGATTTATCAGGAATCATAGTTCTTGTTAATTTTTTTCGCAAAGTATGTATACAGTATACCTAAATGCGTTTAAAAATTTACTCGACATAGGATACTACCTTGGAATGAATTCGTATCGATTTGTTTTCGTTCAAGGGAAAGAAAAGTATAACCTAAACATTAGAACATGCAGTTTTCAAACCACATTAACATTTGTAATATTCTTCTTTCGCATCTTAAACTATGCAGTTTTAGCAATTCAGCGAGCATTGTTACAGCCAAATATAATTGTTGCATATTTTATGCACAGTAGATTTATCAGCAATCTTTCAATGTCCATCTTGTATTTTTACCAGTTCCAATCCAATTCGGAAACATGTGCCAGGTTAATTATACACTTACAAGAATGTCGCTATATCCATGACTCTAATTACGCTTTTAAGCCTGGAAGAATCCCGAATTTTATTGTTAATTTTGTTCTTAATTTCAGTATTTTAGTTCTATTCCCGTTAAGTAGGACAATCTATTACGTATATTTCTTTTATGACAAAAGTTTGTATGAAATAATTAAAATACAAACAGGATTTTACACAGATTTTTTTCATATTGTTTCAAATAATATTGAAGAAATTGCTGCCAAACGTTTACTAGAGTCTATTTCTGTCTCTGATATTCTTATTGCTTCAACCGCTTGGTTTTCCTTGTGGGTTACATTTGCTTCACAACACTTTAGACTAGTTACATTACTGTATTCTCCACTTGTAGTAAACGCTGCCGCAGAATCTTTATTACATGAAACTAATTTCTTAAACCTGTCTTCTACTTTCAACAATAATTTGGAACAGTGGTCCGTAATTCTGAAAAAGTATAAAAAGTTAATGCGGATTTCTACAATAATAAACGAAAGTTATGCAACGCTTCTCCTATGGACCATCTTTGATTATATTCTGTTCCTTACAACTGATTTGGATTTTGGATTATTAATGACCAAGAGCTGGTACGTTCGATTTTCTTCGATGATGCTGATTATTTTGATGATGCTACCTTTGGCTATCTATTCTGAATTTGTTAGAAAGGTTAGTGAAACAATGTAAATGCAAACGTTATCATGATATTTAGAACTTTATAGTTCAAAATAAAGCTTTAAAACTACGCGCATTTAATTATTTTCTATAGATGGCAAGAATCAAGACTTTGATAGTTCGCAATAGAAAATGTCTTTTGATGAATTCCAAAGCTCAAAAGTTTTCAAATTTCCTTCAAAATTTAGAAGGAGATGGCACCTTGATTGGTATTGCCGGTATATACAAACTGGATTACCATTTCTTCGGCGAGGTAAACTTGAACAATCTAGTTTCAAAGTAACGATTTGTAAGAACGGAATTATATAATAATGAGTACCTTAAAATACAGTAGTTATTTCGAATGGGCTATGAATATGTTTTATGCAGGTGGTTGTTCTCATTATAACGTTTTTTCTGATAACGGTGGACATTGACAAAATCGATTTTTGAATTCGGTTAATTATACGGAACGTAAGTCACAAATACATACATAGTATATTCAATTAGTTTCATCTTCTTTTACCAAGACACTTTGTTGATGGTAAATTTAGCTATCACAATTTTAATAATTGGAATAACAAATCCAATTTAAATTATTACCTATCCTTGAAATTCTCTTGAAAATCCTTCGAAAACAAAATTTTTGCAATGAAATAAAATTATTAGTCTTA
>JAHZMV010001542.1:0-16761 GCA_027743765.1 Coecobrya sp. COE2 | reverse complement strand
GGGATATTTCTTTAGTAGGCTATGGTGGGGATATTTCTTTAGTAGGCTATGGTGGGGATATTTCTTTAGTAGGCTATGGTGGGGATATTTCTTTAGTAGGCTATGGTGGGGATTATCCCTGGCAATTCCAGTTATTTGTCATGCAAAACTCCAACTTCCAAAACGCGGACTAACTGAAACACCTTGATGCATACAGAATTACCTATTATTATCAATACTGCTTTCTCCTTCACCGAGCTTAGCCTTTGATCAATTCATTCATGTTTTCACCACGTCACTCCCTCTCGGCAAAAAGTAAGGATGCAGATGCACAAGAGTATTTTATGCTTCATGTATTAAAGGAAACAAGGCGCTACATCAAGTTTTGCATTCAACCTGCCACGAAACTAACGTTAGCCAAAGAAAGGATGCAGTGCAAGTCAAAAATCTGCCATTGTATTGAACTCCAACTTACTATAATACACTACTTTCTGCTCTGACTACTACTGATAATATAATGCCACTAAGACTTTATGCATAATACCCACATTTTGTAGTTTGTGGTGTGCATTGTGAAGTATTTACGTTGAATGTGAATGAGTACACTTTATACATACTTATGAAATCATCATACCTGTTGGCATTCTGTCATTCTCTTTGAAAAGTAAACAAATGGGTAAAAGTGAAAATCAAGAGAATTTACCTTCAGTGGCTACAGCTTTACATTTGGTGACAATAGTCTACAATGTACAGATCATATTAAAGTAGTAGGGCATTACACAACATAAAACCAGGCACCAGGTAAAGTAAGAGGGGACAGTTCTCTTCTCAACAGGCAGAATTGTTCTTCTGCCATGAAAACATGTAGGTATTACAATTTTGGTACCATTGATGGGTACATTCAGTAACACTGACAACGTTACGTTGTGAGTAACGTTAGCAATGTTACATGGCATAAACCCATCTATACTTTTATAGGAAAGTACAAGGTAGATTCACGACTTACAGTGGAGTAGAAGAGCAGAAGCAGTTCGCTAAATAACGCCGTTTCAAGATAACAAAGTAACGTGAAATATTCCAACGTCAGCACAACTGCGGATAATTTTAGCTCACGTACTCTCTATGAACGCGACTTGCCACAACTTTGAAAGCTTGGCTGGTTAGGAGATTGTGCTCTACAAATGCTCTCCCCGTTCTCTTTGGATACAGAGAGAAGGGTTGAGAGAAATCAAGAGAAGAACAGGGAGAAGCACAATATCCAAGCACCAAGTGGATTTGGTGTGTTGGTGATGTGACGTTCTCCAACTCTGATCATTACGATTATCCCATTTTAATCCCCTTTCGGGCGTTCTCCTAGTTATAAAGACTGTGTCGTTCAAGGAAGTAAACAAAAACAAGATTTTGCTCTTTAGTTGCCTTACATCATAATCCTCAATGATAATCCGAGCGTATAATCCTCTTATAGGGAGAATGACTTGGTTTTTATGGCTTTCACATGATGACGGTGATGCGGGTGGTGGGTGTGGTATCGAACAATGGGATACTCCAGATGGGCTTCACCTTCACCCTGTATTGGAGCCTATTTTGCAGACGTTCGCTGTTGTTGTTGCTCTCAGCCATGGTACGGCAGTACGTACAAAACACCAGACCAGGATTTTAAGCCTGAACCTATCATTGCGAATAGTGATCGGCTGCACACGCTTTCTGGTTTGGTGTACATGAGGAGGAGGATTCCAGCGTTCACCTTACCACAAAACTGACTCCACTTTGTGAAAGGAAAATGTACTCTCAAAATTCATCCTTTTCGTAAGCAATTCAACAGACTACTGTGAGTCACAGTCTGTGACTATTCACCATACGCCTTGATTCTTATGAACTTTTGGTTATTATGAAATGGATGTTGGACTGATATGCCACAGAGCATATCAACAAATTGGTACATTTTGTTAAAACAAAGTTTGTATAAGAAGACGCTTTTCTAAAAAAAATCTGATTTAAGTTGAATTTTTGTCAAATGAATAAATATTAAATACCTAAACTTTAGAATAACTAGTAAAAAAGAAAATGCATATAAAAATTAAATTTTGAGTGACATCTTGTCACACGTATTTTATTACAGGAAGTAACACTAGCTACCATTACGATTGGGACATAATTAAAGGTTTAAAAATAGTAGATTCAACTAGGACCTAAAATTGAACAGCATATTATACACTAATTATTTTTATACACTAATTTTCCTACAATTGACAATGTAACACAAAAAGATGATAAGATGATGTTAACCTGTATAGACACTGACTATGTGTGATATTGATGTTTTACATATTTAACTTCAAGAGCTTTGGAATCGAATGAACTGTATAAAATATTAGGACATTTCTAGCTGCAGGATTTTAGAATAATTGCTAGTTTATTCATAGTGATTATGCATGTGATGTTGAGTTAGGAGAGATTCCTTCCATGTCTAGCACACTTGTCAGGTCAGTGAGGACTAAGGGATGCGAATCCAGAACTGACTAGAAGTAACTTTGAATTTGTTGAATTTAGTATGGTAGCAATCACGACGTCGGTGTTCTGCTTCCAATAATTAATAGCAGAACAATCTATACACGGGAAAGTACGAAACAGCAACATATTTAGCAGTAGAAATGTTCAGTATATTTCATTGGTCTTATTATTATCATTGCTTACCAATCTTAGCAAAAGATTTTCCTGCTCCTCCGCTGAATCCATATCCATTCTCCAGCTTTCTATGCAAAATTGATTTGTAATAGAAAATGTAAAAACACTACTAATAATATATGCAATTTAATCATACAGAAATTAATATTTTCACTGCAAGCACACCACTCAACGGGACTAAACGAAGTAAAATACCTATTTGTATGTCAAAGATATGTAACCGTATTAGAGATAGCTTACGGTATTCTTATCCAGAAGTAAAGTAGGCACTGAAACACGCACAAGACACCTGCTCATAGAGATGTCGAAAATGAAAATATTCTCGTGCGAAGATTTATTTCAGCTCAAATTGTTAAATTATATTTTAACGATATATAGACTGTTTACATGTCTGTATTACCAGGAAGGAAGTATCAACATACTCGTATAAAACTAGTAGTAAAAAATGATATACCTAATATTATAGCAATTGCCAAGGTGTAGCATTGACCATAGAGGTAGACCATTATTCTACTACTGCTGCTTGAATGGGCCCTTTTCACGCTAAAATTCCAATCAGTAAGTACTGAAATGAAGTGGAAATTTTAGGCAGACACAGGAAGGAAGTAGATGAAAATTCGTCCATTGCATCTCCTCACCATCAGTTAGCCATGCATACATAAAATAACAAAACTCTTGTACATAATAAATATAAGAATCATAATAAGTATTGTACTGCATTCCTCAAGGACTACTCCTCTCTGGTTTCAATGTCAACTTGAAATATGAATCAAGCAAAGAAGCGACCTTCCGCGTATCAAGTTTACAAAGTTTATAAATATTAACCTTCCTTCCAATAAAAAAGTTGGTTGTATGCCGTTGAACATGCCAGTACCACTATTACTATGTATTACAAAACAACTTTTGTCAACGGAAGCATTAAATGGTAATGATTTTTCCCTTCTTGAGCCCAAGATCACGCATGTGCGGTATACTACCGCACACACACCTCAGAATGGCAACGAAGCAATCTATAAATGTCGATTAGGTAAGAAGGGATTGTCGCTTTCAATCAAACGAACAAATTGTTCAAACTCGGAGATTGTTTACAAACGAAAATCTACTAGTAAGTACTATATTATGTAGCCGACCAAAGAAAATCGACTTTTACTTTTAAATGGAAACATCAACGAAATCGATCACTGTTGTCCATCATGTCCACCTACATACTATGCACATAACATACAAATGAAATATTTAGTCATGATAATAATGATAATTAGCTGCGGTCAGCCAGTTAAACTATTGATTGTGAAAATTTGATAAGTGGAAATCACCTATAGATATTAACTTCAAAATGTGAATTTCTATCTAGCGAATAGTTATTGTTGCCGACAAAGCTCGAAATCAGCAAACTCAAATTGCGAATCTACAGTATATTTTAATGATATCTTTAATACTTCTTTTATTCTGCCTTACTGCAATGATTCTTTGTTATAAACAATGATGCACTTGACCCAAAAAGCAGGAGTCATCATCCTGATCTCCTCTATTATGTTCGTCAGTACTCACATATATTAGATAAATAGCAATATGACTTGTAATGCATTGATTCATTCTCATTCATTCCATGTAATAATGCAGAAACATAGCAAAGACCTTACCATTACGATACTAATTGCACTTTGTATGTACTACTAAAATTTACTGCATTGCATCCCTCCATGATGCGTGTGTTTGATTATACATAATCGATGTTAAATCCTTTTTATGCCTTTCTGGTATGGAATAAAAAGATCCACAGTTATGTATTTTGTGTAAAGATTGATCTTCACATTGATCCATGCATGAATGCATTAATAATTCAAAGTGCGATATGATGCATTTTATGTTTCCCCATTAAAAGAATATGTCGTTACCGCATCCTCCCATTGTTGATTTTAGTGAAGAATCACACCAAAGAATGTTCTATGACTAATTATATAGTAATTTGATCAAATTAAGGCATCATCTTCATGAAAAGAAGAAAGACTGCAAAACAACATTCAGAAGGCAACACAAAGAAACATGGCAGATCACGGAAGGGATATAAAATAAAGACTTATTTTTCATATAATTTAGACTTTGGTGTATCATAAAAAATAATAAAGATAAAAAATATGCAATACATATACATATACAAATGACTGCATTTCGTATAAAATCTAAAAGTGTTACTTTAAAAACAAAGAGGGTATAATGGCCACAGTTAGTTTAGCACAATTCATTTTTTCGTTAAAAATGGTTTGAACTAAATTAAGTAATAATTAGGATGAAAATAACAGTGTTTTTGTGTAAGCTACTTTAGATTCTACAGGTACAATATAACTTAACCGTGATTATTGTACACTGTAGGATCCAGTGTTGATGTCAATGTTTTTCGCGGGGTGACCGTGGAAGAGTTGAGCAGGATTGAATGGTGGAGGTTGTGGAGCCTGTGGTTGGTAGTAGTTTTGTTGGTGAGCTGGTGGTGGGGCAGGTGCGGCTGGAGCAGGTGCCTGGTAGTTGACTACGTGTTGTTGTTGGGGTTGTTGTTGGTAGTTGACAACATGTTGTTGCTGGGGTTGTTGTTGTTGTGCATATGAAACTGGGGCAGGAGCTGGAAGAGTGTACTGCTTTTGTCTACGACCTCCTGGTCGTCTGGCTCCGGCTGGACGTCTTATTGGTTGCTGTTCTTGGGCTTGTTGGTATGAGGATGGATCATAGACGAAAGGTCTTTCGTATCTTTCTGGGTCGTAGTAGCCACTGTCATCAATGGGGTCATGAGCCATAGCAAGAGCAGATTCTGGTGCTCTCACATCAGTTCCTTGAGGTTGGAATCCTTGACGAGATGCTCCATATTCGATTTCACGGAGAACCCCGGTGTCATCATAGTATCCGTATTTGCCTTGAACTTCACCAGTCTNCTTTCTGGGTCGTAGTAGCCACTGTCATCAATGGGGTCATGAGCCATAGCAAGAGCAGATTCTGGTGCTCTCACATCAGTTCCTTGAGGTTGGAATCCTTGACGAGATGCTCCATATTCGATTTCACGGAGAACCCCGGTGTCATCATAGTATCCGTATTTGCCTTGAACTTCACCAGTCTTGGATTTAGTCTCGATCTTATAACTGCCATCCGCGTTTTCGTAACCGTATGTGTAAGATCCGTCCTCATTAACTCTGAAATCAACAAAAATAGATCAATGAACCATATTATCATGTCTATAACCTCTATAAGTAAGATTTCAACAACAAATTTTGAAAGCGACTACGCCCCACGTATTGCATGCATGTTTTTCTACTCATGTTATAGTCATAGTATTGTACGTCACAAAAGGCAGTGTGTAGAAATTATGAAGTAGAAACTTTTAGGTTTGAAAAAAATCCCAATCTGGGTCAAAAATGTGTCAAACTCTAAAAACATTTGATATAATGAGCATTATTACTGATATACATAATATGTAACACTACTTTAACATTTTCAAAGGACAAACTATTTTAAATCCAACAGAAAATTGAAAACTTGAGTATACATGAAAATATTTATTTCAAAGAGATTTATTCGCTTTGTCTCATATTTCAAATTTGATTTCAAATATTTTGCTTTTATTGACTTATGACTTATGATTTTTATTCTCAATGTTCATCATTTCCCATCCTATTTTGTGAGGTCTCCTTTTCATTTAAAAACCGAGATTGTAAAGCATTCAAAAAATACTTGAGTCACACGACTCCGGCGGATTTTGGAAATCTATCACGACACAGGTTGTGCATTTAAAAAAATCATTACTTACTTGTTAATTTGACGGAGGATTGGTACTGGAGTGGTAGTCGTCCTGTATTCATCGTCCACAGGTCTTACCCGGGCGCCACCACGCTGGGCTTGAGCCACAGCTATAACACTAAGAATCACAATAACAAACTTGAACATGTTGATTGAAATGATGTCAAAAGGTATTTGGGTAAAGGATCACAAAATTAATACAGAAACGTTTGTTTAGCTTGGGCACACCCAACCTATCTGTCACCTTCCCTAACAATTCCAAAACTAAAGACAATTTTTTAACCTTCAAACGCCTTTTATATTAGCTATAGAAATAAAATATGACGATGACGTTGTTGGAGAGAAAAAGGTGCCATAGTCCAAGATGAATGAATTACATTGATTATTTAGACGAAGAAAAAGCCATTCCATTTTGCTCTAATACAAATATCGAGTCTCATGTTATTGCCTCCTTACTTGACCATTCATTCATTCAATTTTTGTTTAAATATTACAATGCTGTCAAGTGTAAAGCAACACAGCAGCAAAAGTCATCAAATAGCAAAATGCTATTAGACTCTATATATAAATTGGTAATAGTAATAATGTAAACTGTAACTCCTCATGATTCTCATATTATGCACTAATGACGGTAGCGTTGCAAAAAGTTCGTTTTTGTTATTGGGAATGAGTACTTGATATTTTTTATGGAAGTTGCCGACTTCTTATTCGTATCAATTGGGCCAACAGTGAAGTCAGCAAATCTAGCCTACCTATTTTTTATGCTTATACTTAAGTAATTTGGCGAGCAGACAGTTACTACTTACTACTACTGGAAGCGTCTGCAAAGTGTCAAATTATGGTGTTAATTCTCTCTATCTACCTATACATGTGACCAACCCCTTCGATGTTATTATTGTCATTGGTTGTTACATGCTACATACAGACAGTTAAAAATGAGATTAACCATCTACAAGAATGTATAACGACACAGACATAGCTGAAGGAAGGGGAAAAAATGGCTAGGTTAGTACCGTTTTAGAATCATGAAATCAAAACTGTCATATCGGTTATCGCTTCGTTGGCAAACATTGGAGTAACAATTAAATCAAAATCATTTTCCCAGATTGAAAATCTTTAGAGTTATTCCGAGCCAAATTGGTCAAAGCGTTTGGCCAGGGATGTGCATGACGGACAGACAGACAAAATTGTGTAAGACAATATTCTTCTGTACTTGCTACACTTCAATTGCTTAACAATGCATGAATAACAACCGAAGGCAGAGGTTTGGTCAGTGATGATTTTTATTTTTATTGTGTGTTGGTTGATGATTCAAAACCTCATTTGGAAGTGGACAGGTGGTAGTTGAGTACTTGTACAAAATTGTAATCAATCAATCAGATCAAATCAAAGGAAAAGTAAAATGGTGAATGGTTGTTCATAAATGTTAAATATAGCTTCGGGTCGAATGCAAGTTTGCGTTGACAAGAATAGTAATTTGTTCACATGTTTCAGCAATGTAGCGCAGAAAAATATAAAATCTGACAATTTTATTCGCATTGTAGAAAAAAAAGTCACCATTCTCGGCTCTATGATTCGTTTTCTAAGTATTTTATTAACCAAATCATGTAACAGGATAACAGGAATAGGTAGGCAGGTATTGAATTGAGTGAATGACCACAATAAATTATTAAGCTCATAATAATATTATCTGAATTAATAAAATAGTTAGCAATGTCCGTTATAATTATGTGAGGCTCGCTATAATCGTTTCTAGAATGCTTTGACCGAGGCTACGGTTTGCTAAGAAATAAAAAACATGCAGTTAATTACTTGCATCGATAAAGCTGTGTGGCAGCTTCTGACAGAAAACTCCAGTAGATTATAATATAAAAAAATCAATCAGGAACTAGATCATCAGTTTTTTTAAATCATACCAGATTGGAAGTAATGTCATGAATAATGATTAGTTGAGGCGATCATTGCATGTATAAAATGCGATTGATTCTTAATGTATCTATTAAACAGAAAAGCGCGAGAAACTCTAAACTTGTCCTTTATGAATTATCCCGATATGAGGCAGATGACCATGTAATGAACAAAAAAGGGTGGAGGCAGCTCCCATCCTGATCTTGATCTTTACATACCACCTGCATCTCTGTGGGCATTTTTTGACACATTGTGCCATCAATCCAAACTTGTTATCGCTTGAAATAAAAGGAATGCTTGATTGTTTATTGTTTGTGCGATATTATAATTCAAGGGCATCTATAAAATATGCAGCCCTAGCATAACTGGTCAGAAGCAGAGTTTACAGCAGGTACGCATAAACAAATATTTCCAGCCAGGGCCATTCTTTGTTGGTTACACCACATAATGTTCAAAGTCAAACAAGAAACCCAAGAAAATTTTCAGAATATGAGAATGGGTGGGTTAGCTCATTACTCATTAACATTACTTTCAAAGGACTAGGTCTGGATACGAATGCATTCATCATGGTCATGACTCATGTGTACATATTATATTGAACAAAACAGTTATATTAAAGGTAAAATATATTTTACTTGTCCACCTGATAATTACTAATTGGGTTCAATTAAAACAGGTTTCCTGAAATAATAGTATACATGATCCAGCTAAATAGTCTGACGTCTCTTCCTCTACTTCATTCCATTAGACGAACATTGGTATTTGGTATCATGATTACCTGTAAGCTTATCAATTGTGACCCGACAGCTTTATATCGTGCAAATTTGCATTTACACCTGCAAAAAGTTTCATTAATTGGGACCAAATTAACGAATAAAATTACTTGTAAAATTATATTGAGTGGTGTGTTTTGAAAAAAAAACATAAATGCTTCAATACGCGCTAAGTAGTACATCATATCATATCACATAAAACATATTAATCATATAAAGTAAAAAAATATTATAAAAGGGACACTCAGTTTATGTTAATTTATTTCTGCATTTCTTGCGACTATACTATTTATCACAATCACAACAACATGAGTACCATCACGTAACACTCTGACTCATCATGAAAAGGGATACGGGAATGAAGCTACAGGATTCATGTTGCAAGGATAACGTAACGAAAAAACGGACGGACGTAACGGACTTTTTGAATTCAACGTTTGTTGCACAATGTATAACGGTTAAGAATTTTCTTACGGGGAATGGTACAAAAAGCGTACAGGGCATCCTAACTTCATGCCTCTCCTTCCTTGCGTTAGTAGAAGTGAAACTTTTACCATGAAAGGTTTGAATGCCTAGAACAAACATATTTTCTCAAGCTTTCAAGCATTATTAGTACAGTTGGATGATTTTTTACAGTACCATGTCCTTGCAGAGAATGCAGTCAGTTTTGTGGCAACATAGTGAACCCGTGCGAACCCCTTCGGTTCCTCTTTCCTGCGTTTTGTGGTGATTTGTCGATTGTGAAAATCATTATGAAATGCGAATGGTTGTATTAGATTAGAGCAAGAAGTAGATTTGAAGTAGTAATGCGATTGTTTAATGAAAAATAAAACGTTTAAAATGACTATAATCATGCATAAATCGCAAAAAAGCTTCAAATTATCAGTCCTTCCTTCTTAATAATTATTGATATTTCTGTATTTAGTTAATCACTATAGCATTAGTAATAGCATACAAACTACAAGCTTGAGATATCCTAAGTTCGGTTTGCCATTCTACAATTGACTATAAAACATAATCACTACCTGAAGAATTCATTCGTTTTCTTGCTCAAATATTAATGACAAAGCATTCGCATCTTCTCCTGCGTGTGTGTTTGCAATATTACGTGTACGGATTGTTATGAAAGGAAAATGTATATTTTGTATATCATACGAGGTGTACTTTTTTCTGATGTATAAAAAGAAGTATTAAAAATTCTGGATACTCTATCTTGTACCTTGATAAGAGAAAAGATTGTGTTAGAAACTAGGAAACTGATTAGATGGCCTGCGATATGAATGATAGAAGAATGCTGTTTGATTGCTGAAAATGGTACAAAAAAGTCATCTATTTTTAACGTGTATGCCTTTTTGCATCATGGATGACACTAACTGCCCAGATGAATACAACCATGAATTCATGAGATGAAATTGAAATACGTAAATGCGTGGTTTATAGGGAAAATAAATTATTGATAAAATAACTCAAATAATGGACTTATTTGTTGCTTAATACAGCTTCCTTGTGAGGGAAATAAACAATACATACCCTTAATTACATCTTTTCAAAAGTGAAATCAAGATTCCATCGAAGGTTCATATATATTATTATGTACATAAATTGTCTGTCATAACAATTTTAAGAATCGAATGATTTAGTAATCATCATGTAATATTTTAATTGTTGATGCCGTCGCCATCTCTTTAGATTTTATTAATACTCTTCACACATTTCATTTCTACCATCATAACATTTAATGCACTTTATTATCTACCTGCTAACTACACACCTACCTCCTACATAGTTAATGAATACACAGAAAACCGTTCTATGTTTGAACATAATGTTCGTCTACTCTACAAACAGAGTTGGTTACTTTACATACATAGGCTAGAATGTGTAGTGTGAAAAAGAATAAGAACAGAATAATGTAATGTGCATGGTTGGTATGTTCATGTTCTATATAATCATGACTAGTAAGGCTAGATGCTGTTGTTACGTATTTCACAAGCTTTAAAGAAACCTAAATAACAGTAAAGCACAATAAAAATGAGCAATCTATCCCCATCACACCATAATTTTCTGTGAGCAACGGAAGATTTGCCGTTTGTACAAAATCCAATCAGAGAATGGAGTCAGTTTTGTGGCAACGTGGTATTTCCAACTTCCACACTCTATTTCAAATTCAGGCAAGAAGGTTGTTTTAAGTTGGTTTTCAAACATTGTGAGGTGACTGTATGTTACCATTTGTTGTAATAGTAGCCCTGAAAATTGCTCGACCTGTGTACTATTTGAAACAGAACACACTGTAACACAAATACCTACTTGCACGCATTCTATAGAAAGGGAGAGTGAGTATAAAAGGATGTGTTTATTAGCTTGGGTGAGATTTCGATTCAAACAATGAAACCCATTTGAAATTGATGAAATGCGGCCTATTGTGGAAATACGTGTAGTTGTGTGAGGTGAGGAGATTTTGAAATGCTAAAGATTGGAATGTTGAAAGTTGAATGTCATGTTGTCTGTCACAAAAGTGAGTCCATGGACTGAAAGGATGTTGGGCGAACAAAGTTCTTCTGTCTTGTTTGCGTAGTCTGTTACGTTTTTGTATCCTTGCGTTCTTTGCTTTGCACCAAGTAATGTTAAAGGAGTTGGTTGGATGAAAATGAAAGGGGTAACATAGAGATGTATTATGTGAATGAGAATGATCTAAAAAGTTGTTTTGCTCGTATGAAGATTTTTCTTTTGTACAATATCCAATTCATTGTAGACGTTTCGTGGAGAAGAGTTCACCTCGTCCTTCCTCTTTGTGGTGCATGTGAGTGTACGTACATGGTTTGATGTTTAAGTGCGTGCATGTATGTGTTTGGTTGAAAAGAAGAGACATAGACAAAGATCATATATACGTATTGTTGTTACCATTTTCTCAAATGAGTTGAGTTAAAACCACATCTCTCTTACTAGGCATAGTTAGTATACTTTGTAAATTAGCAACATATACTGCAGTATTGCATACCAAAGATAACCTGTTATTTTTGCAAAGTGGCCACAAGATGTTAGCACATGATGCAAATCATTAATTCACTAATTTTCTAAGTATAAATTTTTAGCCGATTCCATCAATGGATTCAGTTAAGGGATGTAAAAAGCGATAAATTATTTATATTACATTACCTTAAAATTTGTAATTATTACGTTAGTTTAACATGAAATTGAGAGAAAGTTTCTTGTAAATTTTCTGTTCTCATTTTGATTCCTGTCCGCTTGATTTCTAAAAGCATTTGATGGCTGGCTTTATTATTCAGAATTCAGACCATTCTACTACAGTTTCCTCCTTTTGTAATTACTACGTTAGTTTAACATGAAATTGAGAGAAAGTTTCTTGTAAATTTTCTGTTCTCATTTTGATTCCTGTCCGCTTGATTTCTAAAAGCATTTGATGGCTGGCTTTATTATTCAAACCTCTTCCTCCTTTTGATAAGATTTGAGCTAGACCAGGTTTAATTTTTATTGCGAAAGTTTGATTGTATTTTATTCTGAAGAAAAAAGGTTTATGACTGATAATTGATTATTAATAACAATATTGATAATGTTCTATCTAACTGGACCAAATGATGTTTTACTTTACTGTTACGTAGAGGTTATCTATGATGCATGTCCGAAATTCGGACTCCGAATGACGGATGTGCTTTGTCGCTTTGTGTATTTATTAGATCATTGTATGGAAGCGATAATAATGCTATGCTGATTTACTTGAATTCCTAAGATGATCCAATGTCATAATGATTTAGGTTGGTCATTTCGGAACGGATGTGTTGATAATTATTATTTGTCTTATACGGTATAATAAATTTAATTACTGATGAACGATGAATTAATTGGCTGCACAAAGTGGCAATCTGGCAAAGCAATATAATTACATAGGTGCAACATTGTATAATGCAATGGAGAGTATGCGCAATGTAATGAACAGAAATTATGTTGACAAAGTATGTGCCTACTGTGAAAATTGTTTTTTGCCAATGGCCAATGGAACTCAACAATTGGGAAGGAAATAGAACTTAATATAGATCGATATTTTAGGATCTCACTAAGGCTATAGTTTTCAAATGAAAATGTGGAAAATTAACCATTTGCTACTTGTTTACTGGTTTTCTGTATTTTATAGTTTTAGTAAGTCTTTCGATCTTTTATTTCAATACAATAAGCTTTTTATACCATAGTGGTTTATATGGACCTTACATACAGTGACAAGTGACGTTAACGTTGGATTCAGTAATACAGGTTAGAGGAGAAGCCTGTCTACCAATTGTTGGACCATTTAGACGAGTGGGAAACACAGAGTATTACATAGCCCATGAACAAACCCGTGGAAATTTCGTCGATCACGAGGGAGCCCGTGTATTATGTGAATCAAACGGATTATCAATGGCCACAATACCGGACATGCAAACCATGGCCGTTTTGGGGCGGACATTGGAGAGTCTGGTTGAAGCAGAAAAGCTGAAAGACACGTGGTGTAATATAATTACTAATGAAATTGACAAGTATTTTTGTTTGAATCAGTTATGTGTTCGTTTTTTATGCAGACTGGCTTGATGCAACTTATGATGACGCCTCGGAACGCTACAAATGGGGGAAAGATACTACAGGACAAGATGTTAAATTTAGCACCTTTTTATACCGCAAATATAGGTATAAAGTTTTGCATATTTAATTAACTTAGGCTATGTTAACAACTACTTCCCTCAATATATATTTTAATTTATTATTCTGATAGACCAACCGGTCTTGCTTCATTTGTTAACTGGAGAGGTAAGTATAAAATTGACCAGGATGTAAAGCAATGCTTAACACTGGCACTACCTTGGCCTGGACCATGGGATCCAAATAAGAAAGGAGTATTGTAGTAAGAACCACTTATATTGAGAATGTGTTCACATTTTAATATGAAACTATTGAGTTATATTATTTAATTACTGTAAGAATCCGAAAGCGTGATTTGATCCTCTTTGTTTTATTTATGACAAAACAGTGGCCATCAAACTTTATTGGACGAAAGACCATGCAAAAGTAAAAAAGTAAGGGTTACAGTACATATATAGTGATGTGTACAGTCTATGGCATCCAACATGCTTTTAAAAACCAGATCCAGAAAAAATTAGCAAGCTTAATTTGATTTCTAAATGTTAGTATAATGCTTTTTTTCGCTAATTATTAAATCTTTATAGACAAGACATGCCATGTGCGAAAGTAAGACAAACTGTGATCCAATTCCACAAGATCCTTTTGTGTTAGGAATCAATCAAGGTGTGCAAAAATAACTAATTATTACATCTTTATAGACAAGACATGCCATGTGCGAAAGTAAGACAAACTGTGATCCAATTCCACAAGATCCTTTTGTGTTAGGAATCAATCAAGGTGTGCAAAAAGAACTCAAATGTCATTATTATTGTAGACGAAAAACCACACGCACAAAATTTACTCTAGTATGTTCTTTTATTTCTACTAGGTACAAACGACTACTTTGAATTTGGAAACTGGATATTAGGTGACAGAAAGTATATCATCAACTGGGAACATGTACGAAACTATTTTTAAAGGATAATGTAGTAATTGTAATCTATTTGTACACGTTTAAATCGAAATGTATTGCATTCTAGAGGACGTTAGAGGATACCGAGCTATATTGTAAAGGCCTGGGTTTGGAAGTGGTCGATCCTGGAATCGTAAAACCTGCTTTGATCCCATTCTTAAAAATGTGGTCAAGAAGTTAGTTGTTCACTGACAATGAATGTATCAATTATGCTTGCTACATTACACCACTTACACATAAGGTGCAAAACAGGCTTAATAAACGTAACATTTGTGGTTTTTGTAGATTTAACCGTATCACAATTCTGGACAGGTCTCAAATACGAAGCGAAAAGCAAAAAGTTTAAGAATAGGAACGGAGTGGAAATCGGCAAGCAAAAGATAAGAGTGGAATTTAAAGACGGAGCTCATGAAATTTCTATCCGCTCAAACAAAAATAGTCAAGAATTTTGTGTTGCATTATCCTTTTCGTACGAATTCAAAACTCAAACGGCATGTGAAGACACAACGAGTTGCATGTCATGGAGTTTCATTGATTATATTCCTGCTAACTGTAATAACTACTTGGCTTCAATTTGCCAACATGCAAATCAGAAAGATCGTAGTAAGATTTTAAAAAAATTAATGACACTTTTTGATTGCATCAACCTTATCCTTACATTTTCTGCAAAACAAAACATTCTAGGTGAACTGCGATGGGAATCGAATTATCTTTCGGAAAAGAAAGGTATAAATAGGGTTCTAGCTGAGACGGCTACCACTAAGGAGTTTGGGTATACTAATAATACATCCGTTGTGCGGAGCAAATATAAGGTTAACCCATAAGATATATTAAAGAATGCTATGCATTTTATAAATAGGACTGAGAACTTAATTAGTGCGAATACCTATTTATTAATATTCAGCAAACCTTTGGAAGTTTTGTGTGCCCACAAGGTTACCGTATGGTCAGAGATGCAAGTGCCAGAAAATGGTGGCTCAAACCAAAAAATGTTGCAGAGGAATCATTGTATATTTACGATTACAAAGAGACATATTGGGTAGTGGATGAACATGGTTTCAATAAAGGCTCTGACTCTGATTGCATTATAAATTTCCCCGACCCTGTCGATGGAGATGGACACACGAGAGCTACCAGAGAGGTCGAATGCGTTAAATGGCATTTTTATTTATGTGAAGTCAGTAACCGACCTATGAAGAAGAAAATTTGGAAAACTCCCTCAATTCCCACAAGTAAGTGTATTAAAAAAGTGAATTATCATCAGAGCATGCATTTATATATAAAGTGGATAAGGGATTTTTTGATAAGTGACAATATTTCATTGACCCATTGCAGTGGAATGGAGTGAAAAACGCCAGCCACGAATATACCCTCTTGTAAATAAATGACTCTTTCGAGCCCCTATAAGTTTACTGGATAGTGATAATGTTTCGTCTTCTTTTAGTTAAATAATAGTTTTCAAAGGGAGAGTTTTTATTAAAGAATTTATTGTTACTGAAGTAAATTAATTTGTAACAATTTCAAGAAAGTTCGGTCGTGTCACAGTGCCCCAAAAATTACAACGAACAACTTGGATAAATGGAATATTGTAATTGTAAAAGAGAAGGTGTGTACGTAATATGTATACCATAATTAAAACCATTGTTTTATTTTGCAAAAATGAGGATTAAGCATTTGGATTTTAAAGTGTAATTTGAATGGGATAAACATTAAAGTTTATACTGTAAAGAACTTAATCGGTACACTTATATAATAATGATAAATAGATTTTTAAGCCGTACTTAATGCCAAAATCCATATTTTAAAATGCAACCATTTGAGTTCCGTTGAAATATAGAAAAAAACTTAACTGCACTATTAAATTTCTCATTCATAAGATATTTTATTGAGATGACTTCAGACATTAAAAGACAATATAATCATCATCGCAGTTACTATAATTGACAGTTCATTACAAAATTATAACAACATAAGTAACATACATACATTTATTAAAACAGGAAAACAATAACAAAAAATAATGACAAGATATGCACACAAGTATGCATACAC
>JAHZMV010001541.1:0-11783 GCA_027743765.1 Coecobrya sp. COE2 | reverse complement strand
CATTTGCAACTAATTATGATTATTATTATTATTCACGATGATGATGAGCACTTTGTATGACTGATAAATGAGATGCTATTTAACTAACGAACGTTTTAATGAATACCATTATTATAATTACTGTCACGCTATATTTTATACAATTTTTGTTGTTGGAATGCAGGGGAAAAGTACATGATGATAATGAACAATTATCTAGAAAACAATTAAATCATCCAGACACATTTTCTGGTACTTTGTGTTGTACCGATCACCAATGAATTTTTTTCTGTGTGTGTACTATGTAGTCATTGTGAAGTATTATTAGCTTGTTAATTATTCTTAACTGTTAAAATGTGATTATAATAATAATAATTACTATAATCTATAAGGTATCATTATCTCAACAAAACATTAAATGTTTGCACTTAAACAGTGTAATAATTAAAATTGATCCACATTTTTATATACACACATCTTTTACCAACTGCTGCTGCTACTGCAAAAAAAGTACTAACGTAAATAAAATGAAATAAAAAAAGAAATGCAAAAATACACATTTTCAAACATACCAAATTTAACTGTCTGTCTTAATTATTTTAATTGTTCCATTAAAATTTCATACATTCATCATCATACTGAGCATCATTTTAAAAAAATGCATACGCTGAGAGAAATGAACGCCACGTCTGAAGACAAAGGCAAAAGCATTGAAACAAGTTGGGGCAACGTGAGACGTCTCGGGGGAAAATCCCAACACTTCCAACGTGTCAAAATGAACATCTGTTTTCCATTTACTTTGGCTACGTTGACATTATCTGAGACAGATCCTTTCCACTTTAAATGTCAAATTAACTAATATTTAATTAAAGTCGGTTAAAATTTTTAATTATGAAGAATGATTTTTGACCTGAGTTTGAGGTTTACAGTAGTTTTTTACCGTTCCCCTGTGTGGTCGCCGTTGTTGTGAAAGATGTTGTCCAGAAAATTTTTGTGGGTGGTGGTGGCGTTAGTAATTGGGACAGGATTGGAGGGGGTGAGGGGGAGTGAAAGTGGAGGGGATGATTTGAAGGTCACTTCTGAATCTTCTCCGTTTGTTAGTGAGTTCCAATCTGGGATACCTGCCGTTAAAGAAAAGCCTGTTGGGGAACAGGATTCGGATGATGAACGTGATAATCACTCTGTTGGTCAGGGATTGGAGGGGGTGACGGCGAGTGAAAATGGGGATGATCCTGAGGAAGTTACTGAATCTCCTTTGCCTGTTAGTGAGTTCCAACCTGAAAAACCTGCCGTTGAAGATAAGTATGATCAGGAACGGGATCCTGATGAAGGTGATTATTCTCTTCGTCCAGGATTCTTAGAGGAGCGAGGGAGTGAAAATGGGGAGGAGGATGGTCCACCAGAGTCAACCACTGAGTCTCTTTCTTTGTTTGTAAATGAGTTCCAACCTGTGATCCATGCCGTTGAAAAGCAGCCTGCTCAGGAACAGCATTCTGATAAACTTGACTATTCTTTTGGTCCAGGAGTAGTGGAGAATGTGAAGGCGAGTGAAAATGTGGATATTCCACCGGAAGCCACTGAATCTCCTTCGATTGCTAGTGAGTTCCAACCAACTGTTATACCTCCTGTCGAAGAGCCGCCTGCTCGGGAAGAGGATACTGATGATCGTGATGACCATTCTATTAGTCCAGAATTACTGGAGATTGTGAGGAGGGGGAGTGAAAGTGGGAATGAACCGTCGGATGCCACCGAATCTCCTTCGATTTCTAGTGAGTTCCAACCACCTGTGATCCCTGCGGTTGAAGAGCAGCCTGTTCCGGAACAAGATTCTGGTGAACATGAACATGACCATTCTCACGATGATCACGATCACCACCACCACCATCATCATCATCGACATAGTCACGACTTTTTTAAGGATTCGAACGAATCATCGTCTGTAATTCTAGTTATAAAACATCTAAGTTCAACATTGCTCAGTTTTCTACCTGAACCACTCCAAGATACCATTTTGGATGTTGATGATGCCTTAGTATTTACGGGAATTATCGCTTTAACTTTAGTGTCAATTTGTGTACCGTATTTCCTCATAGAAGGCTACATGTCTGTTCGACCTTTGAAAAAGAAAGTTGTAGAGCTTAATAAATCTTTATGGAAGGTAAGATTTCACGTATTTTTCGCCATTTTTTTTATCAATCGTTATCGAATTCTAATTCTAATCTCAATTTGTTTCTGTTTTGCAGGTTAGCGCTGCTTATTGAGACGCAACAGGAAGAATTTGAAATTTTTAAGCAAAAAGCAATTGCTCATGACGAATTTAAAAAGAGAGCCGAACAATCCGAGAACGATGTGGTCATACTTAAGAAGCTAGAAACAAAACAAAGGGAGCAGATTACAGCCCTGAAAACCCAACTTAAATCTCAAATGAAGGAGGCGGTTGACATTAGGTCATTAATTGAGAAAACGTTGGACGATAAGAAGACGGTAAGAATATTATTGAGGAATAATTTAAGCCAGATAATATCGTTCCACAAGGACCGTACGTACATGTCTGAGTAATCCTTACCGTTTTACTACACAGGTCTCCGAGGAGTGCAGAAAGTTTAAAGCTGCTTATGAAAACTCCAAAGAAGCGTTGGTTAAGGCCAGGGAGGACTTGGCCAATTTTACAACGCACGCCAAATCTTCAGCCCTTCAGTTGGGTGTATCGAGTAAAAATGCGGAAATGCTGACATCCAAAATTAGTATGCTGGAACAGGAAATGGATGAAATAAAATCTCAATTAGCCGCAGAAAGTGAAAAGAGAAAGGTTGTGGAAAAGGAAAAGCGGGAAGAGGAGCAGGCCAAAGTCACAATTGAGAAGGAACTGGTGGAAATAAGGAAAATATGTCATCAGTACGAAGATACGGTCAGTGGGCTGAACGAAGAAATAAGTAAATTGGAGAGTGAATTGGCTACAATAAAAGAATCCCTCGGGGAAGACTCACCATTCCTAGAAGTAGCAGAAATTCAAGCGAAGGCTGCGTATTCAGAAAAGGAAGCTGAGTCTCTAAGAACGCGGTTGGAGGGTCTCTCTGCAGACAATGATAACCTTAGCGGTACAACAAAATTCGATTTTAGAATTAGATTGTTTTATGTATAACTGACATAGTTAGAGGCTCCGCTAAATCCTACTTTTATGTGTGCATTTAGGTAAATTGAAGGAAACTACCGCTGCTCTGGAAGAAGCCCGTGGCGAACGGGAGCAAACAAATAATCGCCTTCAGGTGCTTGAAACCTACTTTAAGGAAAGAGAAGAAGAATACATAAAGACTATAGAACATCTACAATTGAAAGAAAGTGTGCGCGATAAAGGGAAGGAAGAGCTTATAAGAATAATCGAGGAGAAGGAGACCGTATGTAAAGATTTGAATGAAAGACTAGAAGCATTGAAAGAAGAATTTGAAGAAACAAAGCAACAACACCGTAATGAAATCAGATCGCTTGAAGCTAAAGGCCATGAAAACTGGGTAAGAGTACTTGAATTGAATTCAATATATAAATGTTCATGTTTATTTAGTTACTAATTTTCGATTTATTTTTTTATTAGCTTTCGTTATGCCAAGCGGAGAGAAAAGCTCAAGACGCCCGAAAAGAAGCAGAATTATTGCGCCAGCGCCTTACTACAATGTCCAAAGAGAAGGACGATGAAGACGGTATTACGCACATTGTATTTCTTTAATTAATAATTGCAATTAATAGTGTGTAACTCTAATGTGATTTATTTTTCTGTTCAGGAGACGGGCTCGGGCTCAACGGTGAAGTGCCTATGTTCCCAGTTATTCCGCACGAACTTGTTCCACTGCCGATAATGGATGAACCTTCGTATTTCGGCTTGGGCGACTTCGTGCCACCACCACCTCTTCCAGAGGGCGAAGAGAGAGAACCTCATCGTCCTCCTCCGCTTGGAGGCAGATTGTCCCCTTCCTTCTCAGACTTGGATGACAATATATTATCTCCTATCGGTGTTGGACGCCGAGAGGATGACTGCACTGATGGTTCTTCTGGATCAGACTCACCAAGGCGATCACCTCCCTTGAGGGGAGGATGGGTAAACGTACAACATGATCGTGCTGGCCAAGGCAGAGAAAGCATGACAAGATTATCAAGAGCAACGTCTTCCCCCATTCAGCCAGGAGCTAATTTATGATATATCCTAACGGAAGTTTTAATTTAAGCTTTTTTGAACAACATTTCGTTTCAGTTGTGAAAGATACTACCTCAAAGAGTGTCTATACTACTGCCACAACAGCTAAAGGAACAAGAAACACGATTTAAAATATATAATGGTGCAAAATAATAATAACAGGATTAACAAAAAAATACACTACTGTTTTATTTGAAAAGATTTTATGATTGTGAAAGTCATTATTAGTCAAGTATTCAAGTCTGCTCGTTACGCGATTTATTAATTAAAAGTTTTGATGATAATAATAATATATAAAATTATAAAACGCATTACATCGGTCGCAGTCGGTACATTGTAACGTGATATTTACATTAGAAATAAAACACAATTTTCATTAATTTACAAACTACTACTACCATTGCCTGCTATTGCCATTACGCGAAGGACTACCCTCGCTGTCTGAAGGGGTAGGACCATAACCTCTTTGCATACGCGATGTTTTCGATCGCTCAGGAATCATTGTTGGTCCCGAGTCATCAAAAGAAATTCTCTTGTGTGGAGTATCATTATCATCATCAGCGTTATTACCTCGATCTCCACGAGAGTCTGGTGCTGGATGAACTTGATCTCGTCGACCTATTTCTAACGAAGGATCTGCTGGCACGTCTACAAAAGCAGGATTATTTAATCCTGTGGGTGTTCTGAACGCACGAGACAAGACCAGAACAAAGAGTATTAATGCAAAAATTATTGCAATAATCAGCATGATTAGCAAAAATATTCCCAAGTGATAAATGTTGTTGTCCTCATCAGACTGAATGGCCTTTGGGAAAATGGTTAAGCAGCCCTAAATAAACAGTGGCCAAATATAGGAATAAATTATAACATTGAAAATCTTATTGTTTTTGTCGCTCATTACCCTTGAGTAAACGATTGACTCGATCGTATGTCTTTCAAAATCAGGATGCTTCCAAATTAAATGTCCACATCCAAGATAATCATAGTCTTCATTACAACAGGAATCTGGAATGGCATAAGATTTTCTTGCCATTGTTGTATTTCTCCAATCTTCGTACGAGTAAAGCCCACAACATTCTCCCTATAAACATGTAAATTACTAAAATTGCCAAGTCCTGTACACATGTACATTATTTCTAGAATGGGCAACGTTTTAGTTTTTGAAGAAATCTACCCTGCGTTGTAAATGATCCCAGTAAGTTGTTGCGTTAATGGGAATTACACCGACTGATTCAGGATCATCATCGCCATAAGCAAATATGGACTTGTAGAGACTTGCAAGAAAATCTTCGTACGCATCCCCGTCCATCATTACAGAAATTCCAAACACCACGTCGAAAATTGTGTAGCAAGCGATGAGAACTACATACTGGGGTTAGAAAATGTTGCTTGTAAATATATATCGATCATGGGGCAATGTTAAACATTTAAGTAGAATAATTAGTTATTAATGGGCTCTTGCAATAATAAGTGAAATAAGATTTCCTGAAACTGTTGCAAACCATCCGAATGTTGTAACGAGTAACAAAGGTATACCTAAAGTGGCAATTGAAAGAAAGCAAGTGTTGGGGATTGGGAATTTTTTTAAAGAAATCAGTTAAGCAGTGTTTACCATAAAAAAGAAACAGGGTGACGGGAGTGGATATGGTCCAGTCTAAAATGTCAGGGTCTTCCACACTAATCGTGCCAGTGCTGAGCCCAATAACAATGGCGTATCCGATAGCATAAAGGGCCGTGCACTTGAGTAATGAAAGCATAATTAGCAACCATATTTGTCCATACACATTTTGGTAGTTGATGTCAAAATGCATACCCATAAAATCCCATTTGCCAGGCACGCTAGTGATTGTACCAAGATACCCACGTACTTTAATGTTTTTTTACTCTTGGCCATGCTGTTTAGTACGGTTTGGACTTTGATTATGGACCTCTACCTCTACAACCAATTAATTGAATTTCAATCTCATTGGAATGAAAATTATTCTTTGGTCTCTCAAGTAGTAGTTTGTAAAATTATTGTTTCTGATAGAGATGCTTTTTTCCCAGTTATTAGAAGACACATACTCTTGGAGTAAAAGTAAGGCTGTGCATGTACTGCATGATCGCTTAAATGGGGTATTGTGAGAAATAGTAAAAGCGACGTTCATTGTTATAAATACAATGTACTAATTGTATTGAGCATGAAAATATGACGGCATTCTATTAATTAGCTATTGACCTACAAATATTTAATTTCTTCGCGAAACAATACACAAGAATCCGTTTATTCACCTTATTATTATTAATACCTACATACTTACTGCATACGTCACTGGTAACAATGCTTTTGTTCATGTATTTGGTTCTTCATCTTGGCATAACATTTTTCCTGTTTGTTTTAATCAAAATGTCTATCAAAATAAAGTATCTAGGATTAACTTACGTTTTGATCAATTTGCATCAATTTATTAGTGCAATAAGGCCAGCATTTGAAAATAACCCAGGTTAGTGGCTCCTTGTGAAACATCACGGGTTAATTATGCATTTTATACCAAGTAACACCTTGACTATCGCTGTTTGCTATTTTCAGAACTCTGTCCATTTGAAAACAGATTGACAATAAATGACTTACCTGCAGAAATGACACCTAGAATAAGCGGAATGAAATATTTTCGACGAACAAACGAAAGTAGGGAAGACGTAACAATGGATAAAACAAATTCATTGTGCAGAATGTATGATTTGGAAGCGGCCGAAATTTTGGATCAAGACGATTACAACGAAGCAATATCAATTGTCAAAGGTAGAGTAAGGAAACTAGAGGTAATTTAATATTGTAATCCCCATTTAATTTTTTATGCTCAGAAACGGGTTGGAGTTTCTGGATAAATGTGAACGGGAAATACGCTCCAGAATACGGGAATTATTACTTTGATTTTACTCTTGCGGATGGAACTTCGAAAATCGGTTTTCATGATTTTGGACCTGAAGGATTCCGCGAAATTGAAATAGAGGTTATATAAATACTAGTATTGTTACATCTTTTAGTATTAATTTCTCCTGCTGAAAATGCATTAGACTTTTGTCTAAAATAGGAATTTAAGAAATATAAAGAGGGTTGTGTAGTAATTGAACCCAACACTGAGCGTCCTTCAGGTGTTAGTTGGTCAAAGGAGATGTGCACAAAGACGAATAATATTCTTTGCCAGTACAAAAAGTCATGCTACAAGAAATCAGATTACATAAAGGATCCAAGTAAACACAAATATCTTGCAAAAATATTTTCTTAAACATTATGTTCAAAAGAGAAAAAAAAATTAATTGTCTGAATCAGCACGACCCATCAAACGACTTATTCCTATTCCCATATTACCCCAATCGGAGGAGTCTGGATTCGCCATCTCCACACAGCAAGTAAAAGCCTACAAAACTGATTCAAAGCTACCAGGATTTCACAAATTAAGATTTAAATTTTTTGATAAAATTCTGCTCGCAGACTTCATGGCCATTTGCCAAGCAAGTTTGTGAGGATGCAGACATGCAACTATTGTGGTTTGAGAACAATAGTGAGCAAGATCAACTGAGGAAATTATTGAATCTATTTACAGAACACAAAGGTTAAATCAAATAAAAATTATGCTGATCTCTGTAATGATATACATCAAATCAAGTACATTTCTGATACATTAGTTGAATATCAAGCAAAGTCATTTTGGACTGCTGGAAGATTTTCACCGAATGCAGCAGAAAAGGCAGAAATTTATGCAAACTTGTACTGGTGGAGGCATAATACAGCGTTCAAAGTGCTACAATGGGACCTGAGTGGGGCAAGGTCAGGACTGCCAGAAAATTCTGGGGGCTTCTCAAAGAAATGGGGAAAGGACTGCGAAGCAGTTCACTTGAATAAAAACGAGCCATACGATGAAGGTTTGCAAGGAACTGAAAGATGTGTAGACGCCAGCTTTGTCGATGACGGCGGAGAGTACTACACCTCAAAATGTGACAAAAGTTTGCGCTATTTTATCTGCAAGAAACCAGACGTTGTCAAACAAATGATGAGTCGCATTGGAACAAACCATCAGCGTAAGTTGCATTGTGTACAAAAAATGCAGAACAATGCCATGTACAATGCACGCAAGTATCTCGTGGAAAAATACAATAATTCAAATGATAAGAAACAACAATAAATAACAAAGTACATACACTGCTTAATTATTTTAATCAGCGTCCTTCATGGATTACTGTGATGGAACGCAATATAGGAAAACCAAGAGGAGAGATTGTAATGGTGAAATCATATTCTCAGCACAGAAAAAACCTGAATGCACGTGCTACAGTGGAGTGTAAGTAGAGCTTTCACACTTTTCATGTCAGTTCACTTTCTTAAGCCCATTGTGATTTTTTAAACTCATAATTAATTATCACGTTAATTCGTTTGTCACAATAATAATTGTTAATATTTTTGCTTGCTTGCATCCACTTGAACGCTTCTGACGTTTGAATGGATAGTTTTTCCCAAAATGATATGACTGTTGTCAACTATAAATATCTCTCCTTTTTGCTATTGTGCAAATCATTTCGATATGTCACAGTTAAGCTAATCACTTGACCTTTTTTATCAACACAAAATAAATACAGACATGTTCTCATGGCCGACATTCGGTGCAAGCCAAAACTCTTGGTTGGCACTGGTTGTACATCGCTGAAGGCAAAATCATCGGTTCACTGGAAAATCCTTCCCTCTGAAATTATAAGCGATACTAAGCCCTGGATTATTGTCGTTCACAATAGTGATGAGAGGAGTGAAATGTTCAACTGGTTTTCCGTGAACATTCAAGAATCGGCGAAACGGCAAATTTTGGGAGCATCCACATTCTTCTATTCTGGATATGACCTGTACCGGGATGTGGATAAGGATGATTTATGTTTTGTGATGAACACTACATCACCTAATGTCAATGAATATTATGAGTATAATGTCCCTGAGCTACCTTCAATTTCAATGCGTCATTATTTTTATGAAGAAAATTGTGCAAGTAGAAAGGTTCCTCCGGAAGAAGTGACAACTCATCAAGTCCACACTGACAAAAGTATAAGCTTGTTTAATGGGCTAATCAGCAAAAGTGGCCACAAAGCATTTATATTACATGATTTATGTATTCCTAGATGAATGCCAGTTGGACCCATGCACTCGGAAAGAGGATGGCGATGATGATATCCTAACCATTCCTGAAGGGTGCAATAATGGGTCTGACACTTGCGATGACATTCATGATAGCATTGAGAGTGGTAACAATAACCAAATTTTGCCAAAGATTGGGTCTTCACTTCCTGGCAAGGCAGAAGGGGACATTGAAGATGTCAATGATAATTTAAATCGTCAGCTACTGATCCATGCAATTGAAATGGCATTTCCTCATTCTAATGGCCCTGGTGACTCTGCATCAACTGGGCCGAAAAATACGTGGACTGTCCTCGAGAAAATTTTCGAACTGGCGAAACAAACTTGTCATAAGATGGTTACTGAAACCTTCCTGTCAAGAGTTTTGAAGTATTTTAAAATCGCTCACTACGGAGAGAATTACGAATACGGGGAATATTTTTCGGATTCAGAAACAAAAGAAATTCTGGCGTTGCTCGACTTGTGTAGAGAAAGGGCGTATAGGATTAGAGACATGGATGTTGAAGTGGACACTTGTACAGGAAAGGTTTGTGTACAGACAAGACAATGATTATAAATACAAAAGTTTCCTCCTGACACTATTTCTGAGTAAATTCATTTACTTAAAAATCAGGCTTCAAAAGTTATGCTGGAAAATAAAACGAGAGAAATAATTTCTCGATCCGCCGATGACACCGGATACCAAGCAGTCTTTCATCATCACATTATAGAAGCCACGTGGGACGTTATAGATTTGTGGAATGCCGTTTGCATAAATGAATTCAAACCGTCATATTTACTATTTCATCACTTGGAACGTGGATTGGAACTTTTATTTACAGAAAAGCTCAGAAAATTATGGTAAATCTTATTTTACTATTCTGACACTGGTAGTTAGACAGTTCATTATTAAGAAATTTTGATCATGCTCTAGGCATTTCCCAAATGTTACGGACGAATTTTATCAAAAGCTTTTGGGGCCTGATGAAGGAGTTCAATTATTAAATTTGGATCAGTGTGTTATGGCAGCTTACAAGGTGGTGATTATCAAATTTTGCAATTAAATTATATTTGTTTTTGTATTAGATTATCTTTTAAACGGTTTGTTGCTTGAAATAGGGTAATGTGAGAACCAACCGAATGAACCGTCCCCTTAAAGGCAGGAATACAGTTGTAGGTCAAATGATTCGAAATCGATTAGAAGACAAGAAATTAAAGGAAGATGGCGTCATTTCCACAAGCAACAATATGCATTCTCACACCAAAGTTTCCGCCGCCTGTATCAAAGGTACTGCAACCATGCGATGTCATAAGAAGCAAAGAAAACTAAACAAGTCCGTTGGAGCTCTGTTGGATATACTGAAGAAAGGCTAAATAAAATTAAACAGATCATCTCAAGCTCTTAATTGTTTTTGCAAAATGTTTCATCATTCGCATAATTTTTTACTCACTTTTTGACATCACAAGTACATACTTGTTTTTGTAGCTAATCCTATTGTAAATCATACAAATCCACAGGCGTGGCTGGGGTTTTCCAAAAAATATAAACCATATTTTACGCTCGCTTGTATTTTTATTATAATTCTGTTTGTAAATTAAAAACAAGTAGCATATTAATATGGTGTCATGAATTATATAATTTTTTCGATTGGAATTAGTTATCAAAATGAGGAAAACCCGACATCTAATCCATCATAAATCATTTACGCAAAAGTAAATTATGAAAATATAGTGTAAATAAACGCACACAATTAAACACCAGAAAGTGTATATGCTCTTAGCTCGTAGAGTGTCATGTATTATGAAATGCTTCTCCCCGTTCCATTTCGGTTATATTTACTTTAACTTTTCCAGTAACCCGATTTTTATGCATATTATACGAAAAAGTGTGAAAAGCGTGTAGATTACATTATGCTTATAGTTTTATCCAATTGATGGTCTTGAATCAACCAATTGATTATAATGCACTCGTGCAAAAAAATTGCACAATACAGTATTTCAATTGACTAAAGTACAGCCACTACAATGAAGTACTTGAGTTAATGATATCAATATACGAAATTTAATTTATGATAAATATAGAAAAAATTGTGGCGGATTGTCATTGACCAGACCATTGAGTTGTCGTCTGTCGTGTGTACAATGGAAAATGAATTGATGAAATAATATTTTCAATTAACTCGTGAGTAAATATTTAACTTAGCGTACGTAAAAAGTGCGAGATAAGTGTTTTCGCCACTTCATTGTCGTACAAGTAGATATAATGCTTATAAAGTGTGAGTTCATGGACGCCGGCACGTCCATCAAAATTCCACGTTTTAACAGTTGAATTGATCTGATTAATCATAATGTGCTTATTCATGATGATTCCTGATTGGTTTTCAACATCTCCGAAAATTTAAGAAAATCATCCGATATGGCTTAGTTATGATAAGCTTACTGGCTGCGATTTTAGTATAAAAGCCAAGAGTATTCCAA
>JAHZMV010001540.1:0-13577 GCA_027743765.1 Coecobrya sp. COE2 | reverse complement strand
CAATTGCAACACCGGCGCAAGAACAGAATAAGAAGACAGAGTATCCCAAGCTACGAAACAGATAAATATAACATGTCAGGTTATCACAGGTATATATCCTGGCATAAAAAATACTTATAACCTGTGAATAAACATAACTATATAGTTTTGATATATCTCTGCTTATAACACTTCAAAATACAATCAGTTACCTTCCGGGATCAACATTGAACTTGCCACACTTGTAGTTTGGTCTATCAACACAACCGGTCAAATCTGATTCGTGTAAGGAAACACGGCAAACGCGAGGAATAATAAAAAAGTAACGTGTCATTAACTTTTATCGTCAGTACTCATATAACGTCATATCATCATCATTATTCACGTCACTAGTCTCTTATGTACAAACGAATTGATTTATTATTTTACATGACATAAAATGTCGCAAATAAAAAGCATATCATGCCAAATTGCAAGCGCGTCATTTTTAGCAATAGAAGAAGGCATCAAGCGTATGAAAAAGAAACCTTGAAGCAGCGAAAAATGGGAAAGGTTTTTTATCAAAGAAAAAAGGGTAAGGACATATTATACAAGGATATTGTGGCTTTCACTCAAAGTGAAATCCAAGAATTCTGTTTAATAATCAATTTTTGTAACACACTGCACACAGGGCACACATTATATTAGTAGGATAGTCAGAAGTAAAACATTCTTTTCACTTTTTCATAATCATATATAAAATTATTTCTGCAGAGTAAATATTTTCGAAACACACAGATAGCAGCACACGTACTTACGAACAAGTAAAGTAGAATTTTTTTATGTTTTAGTGATGCCAGCAGCAGGTAAAAGTTATATATAATAAGATGTAGAAGACATAAATATATTACAATTAAATATTTGTTCATATTTAAGGGAATTTCACAGCAGCAGTAGCACATGAGTTATCAGGGCATGCCACATAGTTATATATTTATACAAATACCTATAATTTTCACAGCTGCAACTTGTGATTGGTTGTTGCTTGTGGAATTGATGAATATTGGTGATTAGTGTGATATTGCGGTCCGCAAATTGCGAATAATAATGTTATTCAAGTGATGCAAGAGTATAGTGTAGTCGATTTTATACTTAATGATTGAAAAAGGTGCTTAATGTTAGTTTGAGCATTTGGCTATTTTCCTGCGGATAAAACTACTTGTTTACCCTTAAAAGTTGGGTTAAAAGTCGCAATAAAATAGTATTGCAAACTAGATAAGGATGCCGAGTGACAGCTTTATTTTCCGGTGTTTCTGGGAAAAGCGTAGAAAGCACTGTTAATTGTCCGGTTGTATCATCAAGCATAATATTCTTATGGGGTAACTGGGAACTATTATTAATGTATTTATTCTTTAGGCTAACTTTGACTTGATTGCTCACTTGGAGAGAAAACCTTGTGCTATTTCTTGAATGAAAAAAAAGTTTTCAGTTTCTTCAAGAATTTCTGTTTATGTATCCACTTGATAATAGATTGAGCCAAATGGAAAGGAGTTGTATAGAGAAAAGGGTGCTCGTAAAAGTTATAAAAAGAGATAAAAGGTGAAGATAAATATTACAGATGAGTAATAATAGACCAGAGAGTTTGGTCCTTGAAGTTTTTAATGGTCTGCTCTGTACTCACTGAGCAAGATCATCATCGTAAATGAAATGTGAATGACTACATTATCTACCATTCAAATAGCTTTAAAGGCTTGAGTGAAGAAAAGTGCTTTTCTTTCTCTAAAAAACAAACACTGTCTGGAAACTACATACTTGTGTGAGTGTAAAATAGATGGAGAGTGTGGACATACAGTGTAATCAACGACGACACGGTGATGATGCTACTGATGTTGTTGATGATTATGATAATACTCAGGCAGAGGTCACATGTCATCATTAACTGGAGTACTAGAGCAAACTACAAATGTGACGGGCTTGTATATAGCAGTTATCATCAACATCATTAACCTCCATCAGCATCATCATTATCGTCATCATCAATAAATAAATAAATATAAACGGCCTAGCAAAGTATAGTGGATGAGACATCATGATGGGCATGTATAAAGTGTGAAACCATTATCATTTTCGTTGTTGTAATAATGGCTGTGGAGGAGATTGAGATCGTTTTTAGACTATAAACTACTACAGCAAAAGTTTTAACAGCACAGGCAGCACAACCAAACGCTCTACAAAATACTTACATCATCATCATCATCATTTTCTCACTATGTACACTATACTATAAATTGGTGCAGAGCAACAACAACGGTGAAGAAGATGTGATGGCTCTATTCTATGCATAATAATATTCTAAATTCGCTAACACACTACTACCAAAATTCTCTAAGAGAAGAACAGGATAACACACACACTATCATTATTATCATCATCGTCACCATCCAGTGATAAGTATCAGCAATTTAACACCATTCCCAAACAACTTTCACCATTTACACTTCCGGTGACAGTAGTGCGGTGGTGGTGGCGGATGAACTACATTCTATTCTAAAATATATATAAAGTGCATCATAATATTACATGTTACTCCATCCAGTTCACTTCTACTTACAACTAAACTCACACAAACAGTCATTTCCTACATTTTTACTACTCTACTGATTATCATTATTGCACAACATTGCTACTTACGCAACACGATATATATATGTATATGCACATACATATGTACATACGTTCAAGAGAAAGTATTGCTACATCTATTTATTCAACTCTTGAAATGAGTTCTGGTGAAAATTAACCAATCAAAGCGTTCATTACGCAAAATAGAGGTTGAAAAAGGATTTTTTTGCTCAGTCTTATTATGAAAGAGCATACACAAAAAAGTCAAGTGTAAACAGGAAAAACGCTTGAAATTTACTGAAACTGCTAATACGACAAGTTGTAAATATGCAATGTGTACTGTTTGAACGGTATATATCATAGTTTTTTATATTAACATTTTCAAAAAAAAAAAATTTCAAAAATCAACAGAAAACTTTCACACTCTATGGTTGACTATTATGGACTGACAAAATGAAGTAGTTTCGGCCTGCAAAGCTGTATTTTGTTCAAAACAGCAACTATATTCATGTTATTTTAAAATATTTTCCTCGAAAAGTATCATTTTGCAAAATGTAGCGGTAAAAATAATTATTAATTATTGTTTGTTTGAGGTAGCTTGTTTCTAGATAGAATGCTAAAGAAGAAGTAGTATTAAAATGTATTATACATCGCATTGCATTCCGCTCTATATTATTCCTAATAAGAATATTACTTCATCCAATATATAATAGTTTTCTCTACAAACTACAATATGAAGCACAACAAAATTTTATAGAGAAGAAAACGCACACGGCTGAATCGAATGTCTTATCATACGACAGGTGCTTTCGCTATATATATTTAATTTCACTCTCGTGTAACTAGACTTTTTTGCTGTGTTGATTGTCGTTGTATGTATTTTACCTGGGACACTGGTACCCAACGCGACAAAAGCAATGGCTGTGACGGTATCTCTTAGGCCAACAGTGCAACCCAGGTGGGATGCCAAATCTCCAATCACCGCAGTCAGGCAACCAATCATAAAGATTGATATGACGAAGGTTACATAACCATCCAAAATATCTGGATTGAATATAACACACACCAAAAACATTGTACTTTTTTATTGATAGAGAGCCAACTAAAATATATTGTATATTTATAGATACGTATGCATTATTAAACGAAGCAGTTTTTGACAAGGTGCCACCTGTGATGACATTACATAATGACCATTCATTTACCTTAACAATGAATTAGTTGGACCGTATGTAAATACCAAAATATATAAAAAATAGATACTTACCCATTATATTTTTTTACCTGAAAAAGCACAATATTTTTGCCTGCCTTTCTTTAACCACATAATATTATTGCGTATTTGCTTTCAATCAACACAAAACTTTCACGAGAGATTGGAATGCTTGTCATTAGATCGTATAAATCTTGACGGATGATGTGTGTGCGTGCGTGCTGGCATCATTATTTAGTCGATACAATTACCAACCACTGCCATATAACATTTATATAGATTTATCGTGATTATAAGTGATAAATATGTACTTACTTATTTATAGTACTTAAATTATTGTCACTCGACCACATAACCTAAATACACGCATATTATTATAAGAGCTTTCTCTACGCCTCTGTGTGGTGTATTTTTACACTTTCATAAAAATATAATTCTAAAAATGGCATATAAACCTTCTACATTTTTTGTCGTTGTGAAAATTAAAATTATACAGAAATTGCAATTAGGCATCAACATATAATAATTATAATCAAACAAGGGAGAAGATTAACAACAGGTGAGAGTGCTTGTAAGAGTCAACAACATAGTGTTAAGTTAAATATATAATTATAGTAAAGTAATGTAGTTCAAATTTCAAACGAACGGTAAGGAATGAACGAATAAATTCGAAGAAACGTAATAAATAGAGAACGCAGAGCGTGCAGTAGTAACACATATATGTAAATAATAATATTTGGCAAAGGAATTAAGTGCAAATGTACATATAATAAAATATTTCTTCTTGTTTATCCAGTGAAATCTCAATAAAAAGTAAATATGTCAAAGTGTTAAAAGTCCTCTTTTGCAAATTAAACGTGTAATGATATTTCATTATCAATGTAAATCAACAGAAAAATAAAATTAGAACAACGTCCTATGCATAAAAAGTTGGACTCATCTTTGACAGTAAAATACAATAAAAGTTTATAATAGTTTTGCTTTCTTTGTTTTGCTTTAAATAGCAGGCAACTAGAACAGACAGTAAAAGAGAGTGAGAGCAAGAAAAAGAGGGAGGTAAAGGAGCGCGATAGAAAGTTAAAATAGTAAAGAAAAACAATAATTTTGAGCCTGCTTTTTATTATTAATTTTTTTGGCTTGTTCATTCTACGTGCATTATTATTGGCGAAGTGCGCTTTTCCTAAATAATTTTACCTGGAATACTAGTTCCGAGAGCTACAAAACCGATAGCTGTGACAGAGTCTTTGAGCCCAATAGTGCAACCCAAATGTGAGGCAAGATCACCAATTACCGCTGTGAGAAGTCCGATCCCGATAATTGAGACTACGAATGCTACGTATCCGTTTGCAATATCTGTATGTGTAGTTTAATGCACGTAGCGTACAAAATACAGAGAGATCAAACATGAGAATATATCATCATCACATCATCCTGTTTCACATATCAGATCAGAGAATCACATCATTATGTATAAATTTTATCACACGAAGCAAGTCTTGTTCCTCTTTTTTCATCTCATCATCGTCATCATGCATATTGCACGACACACGTGGTCCTTCGGCAAGAAAAACCTGTTCTATTTTTACCTCGTATCATCTGGCTAAATTTTAAGAGCGTATGCACACCCGTACATTGTACCTAGCTAAACAAGTAGTAGTAGTGGCACACTTGTAAAAAGAGATTTTTTTAAGATGAGACCTTGCATTAAAATAACATGAGCTTATACAAAATACATTACATATATGTTTCAATGCATTAGAATTATATGATTTTTTGTATATAATATAATATGAATAATTAAGTATCATGATGATTGGTACGTGTATGCAGACGGCTATATTTTTGAGCGATCTTACATACAAACACCGACCATAGTTGTAAGAGGGAATCAGTATGTATACCTGTAGGAGGCACACAAGCGAAGATGATTTTCCAAAAGATGGTCAGGAAATGCATGACGTAGTCACCACAGCTTGGCACTTTCTCTTCAGCTTCTTCTCCTTCCTCGCCTTCTTCACCACCTTCTTCATCACCTATGGATTGGGTGGTTGTATGAAAAGGTAAACAGAAATGTGATGGATAACACAATTTCTGACAGGTTTGATGATTAATGGTGATGGACCAATTATTTGTTTTCTTTTTTTACCTGCGCTGACAGTAATAGCCTCAATGAATTGTTCTTTCCATGAGGAGGTTCCAACGTGCAGGGAAGCATTGGCTCGTTGCAGCAATTTGTCGACAGTGTTCTAAAAATGCGCCAGCGATTTTAATTAAATTGAAAATTACACCGCTACTCTTTTTCATTGAGGGAAGGAGAAAGAGAGCGAGAGAGGGAATTAATTATTTTTTACCTTGAATTCCTTGCTCTCATGCACACGAATTTGGCATCTTTCACCATCACCTAATTTGGGCAAACCTTGGATGGCGATCTTCTCGTCTTCTGTCAGTTGTGACTCATCCTTCTCCTTCAGTGCCAATGCCGCTCCTTGTTCATCCGTAGCTGTTGGTTGTTAGTTGTAATTTCGTAGATATTTTATAATCAGTAGAGATGAAGAAGACCACAATCGACGACGAACAGGATGATGTTGACAAGGGAGTAACCAAACACAAAACAAAAAGATGGTCAAACGTTATCTCACTTTAAAGCAATCTCTTGTAATTTATTGTACTTTTCAATGAAACGAAAAAGAAAAGAAGAGAAAAACGAAATATATTATGCACATTATTTGCCTACACCACAAATAATCCATTTAGAAAAGCTATATGTCAATTGTATTTGTAAATATATAATATATACACAAAAATACACATAGAAATTTCCCCTTCCCTATAAAATATATATAGATTACACAGATGGCTTTCATTTTTTTAGTAAATTTTCTTCGCATTTGTTAATAACAAGTACATATATATATTACATACATAGTAGAATACAAAAATGAGCTAATTAATTACATTGGTGAGAGAAGGTGAGTAGTAAGTGGTTTATATGGGCTTTCAGGTAAGTGAAATAATATATATAACGAATGATAAAAAATACGCATACATTGAAACATTTGGAAATAACAGATAAATAAATATACATTGAAGATATACATATATACATATATATACATGTACATACAGATAAACATATATAGGGATGGAAATGGGATTTTACAGGTGAGAATAATGGTCAGGTTTTTATCTGCGTACAAATAGGAGAGATCAAAGTATTTGCTACAGAGTGTGTCTGGTGTGGAGAAAAGAAGGATTTAATTTTGCGAAGGAGGTGTTGAAAGATTCTGGTTCGGTGAATTACACATATATAATGGCATATATGGCAGGTGACACATATATAAAGATAGAAAGAAAAATATATATATAGAGAGAGATAGATATAAAGAAGTATAAACACATTAAAAGTTTCGGCTTGGTGGTGGTTTGGTTCATTGCTTTAGAGAGAAAGAGAGAGAATTGGATAAAAAGTGTGAATGGGTCGCTTGGGAGCAAACAAAAACGAGAGAGAGGGCTATGCTGTTACCTCAGGTGAGAGAAAGATATAAAGACTCACAAATATATAGGTACATACACAGTTAGCTGACCAATCGTATTTGGTGGTGATGGTGTAAAAAAGTTTTATTTGTTTGGTGAAAAGGTTTTAAGGTACGCACTACTATATATATATAAACGTACGTGTATGATGCAATTTGAAAACCGACGACGGATTAAGGTTTTAATCAAAATGCCTCTGGTGTAGTTTATGCTATGGCGTTTTTATATACGTAAAGGTATATATTGCGATATATAGAGACAAAGGACAACACTTTTAACAGAAACAAACATCAATAATAATAAAAAACCAGAAAAAAATTCAAAATGTTCCTATGTACTTTTACGCGTGAAATACGGGGGAAAGTGAGAAATACCACAGCAAAAAAGATTCAAGTACACCTGTCAATTATCGTATTTGAAGTGTACCCTGCACCTGAAAACTGCAACCTAAACTTGTAATTAATTAATATATATAGCTTATTTGCACGCAGCTGTTGCGAGAGAAAGTGTCAGTGTCGGTAACCGTCTTCCTTTCACACACAAAAAATAAGAAGCCTCGTCGTTTCGTCTGCCTGTCTATACAACTGATAAAAATATATAGGCACTGCAAATAAATTTGCTTACTTGCTTGCTTACTTGCTTCATACTTAATTAGCTACAAGCTAAATATAGTTTTACAGCTGTTGCAATAATTATTAATTGAATGTTATAGNTCGTCTGCCTGTCTATACAACTGATAAAAATATATAGGCACTGCAAATAAATTTGCTTACTTGCTTGCTTACTTGCTTCATACTTAATTAGCTACAAGCTAAATATAGTTTTACAGCTGTTGCAATAATTATTAATTGAATGTTACAGCGAAATTAGTAGTAAATCTCGTCTGCTACTATTGCGGCTTGGCGGCTGATATCACGAGCGGTGAAAGCGTAAAGAATTAGTCACAAAACCACACAATATATTTTTATCAATAATATACAGTTGGTTTGCAATTGGTGTTATTTCTTTATGTATTTACATTTTAAAAACAAGGGGGAATATTAATGAATATATTTTTGTAGTTAAAAAATATATCAAGGGACAACGTTCAAATTATCTTGCGTGAGAGATATATTTGCTTTCTGCTTGCGTTTTTTCTGTGAGAGAGGTCGAAACTTTGCTCTGTCTCGGATCCATCTGAGGAGCTTATAGTAAAAAATAAATAATAATAATGATAAAAAATGTCATCAACATCATCATTTTTTATGGCGAACATATAATGATCATTCATCAGCATATTATTATGAAGTGCAAAATAATACTTGTTTCTGTTTTCGCTGCTGTGAACTGAGCCATTTGGAAAAGTCACATATGTAAATCATAAAGCTTAATACATACAGAAAATGCATCACGTTGCATTTTGCAACCTTTTTTTGCAAGTGCAATAATGAGTGACTTTATAGCAGCATTATGAACGGAAACGACACAATTTTACATTACTTTTTTTTACGTTGACCGTGCTCTTCCTTTCTATTATTGCTTTAGCTTTTTTTAGTAAAGAGGTGGTAGTGGGTGCGGTATACGTAATGGTGTCGGTTGTAAATGATCATAATACCATTTCAAGGGAATTGCAGTTTGCTTGCATTTTATTGCACTTTTGTCGCTACTTTTTTAAATCTCAAGGGAAATTTAAGAAAAATAGGTTGACGGGTGGTAATAGTTCGTTGAAAGAAGTGTTCTGTATCTTCTGTTGAATATATATATTTTTTGTGGTTATAGATTGTGGTGATATATATAGGTATAGGTAGTTTTTATATAATATATATATAAAGTACTGTTATGTTTGTAGTAGTATGAGTTTACTTGTTTTTTTAAATATATTATTTACCTGTAGAATTATTACATACTACGGCATACCTTCATCAACTTTATTTCGTGTGATGCTAGACTAATAACATATTACTCTACTCTTTTTTCGTCTACTCTACGCAACCCACAAAAAAATGTTTCTTTCTTGGTTAGTTTGCAAAAAAGTAATGTTGTTATTTTTTCTTCTAGGCTACACAGGGACCAAGGTCGAGGCGAAATTCCTCCCTGGTTCCTTTCTAACTACTTTCTATACTGTATAATATGTTATTATTATATAAATATTAGATCTACTTTTTGATGAATATAGTTGAAAAGTGTGAATGAAACGTATGGTATGCATAATATTATATGATATACTGTTGGTATAGATCCACATGACGTCTGTGCATGTTTTTTTTCTTTCTTTCTTGGGTACGTTCTCCCTGTTTCCTGGTCCGAGATAAAATATTGCTGAATAAATTTATTTTTTATTACTGGTATTAGTAGTAAACTATATACTAAAACGTCGCTATTCTAGAGTAATTGCAGGTATATTTTTGTCTAGAAAACGAGAGAAACGCGGTAAAAGAAGAAAAAACTTGCTGAATACTTATAAATACTTGTAACTACCAAAAAAATCGTTATAACCTTCAATATATCATACCATAATAGTAATAATAATAACTACTGCATTTAAACCTTTCTTGGATGCAGCAAGAGAACTCAAGAACAAAAGCACACCCGAAAAAAAGTATCATAAGAAGAACAATCTATTGTATTATATATATACGATATAAATGGACAAATTAAATACCAATTTGCTAACCATAAACTTGCTTTCTTGTCGTTAAGATTTTTTTAGAAAAAGAAAGAAATTCCGATCTTTTCAAATCAAATTCAAAATAATATATCTACCAAATACTTCCTTAAAGGCACACAGGCTTAAGATCAATTTTTTTACGTCTATCAACCTAAAATTGCAAACCTAACAATAATAATAGTAATATGTTTCAACTCAGGACAGAAGGACAGGACAAGATTTAGATAGACTATAAGACTTTTACTATAAACACTACTGCAAAAAACTGGAAATATATATTCAGAACTTGTTAACTTACAATTGTACAAAATCTCCGTCATCAATGTCAAGCGTTTTGTGCAACAGTCATGTGACTTTCTTTTTTAGAGCCTACCTTTGACATGTATTATATGCGATAATTAAGAAACATGAAGATCAGCAAACGCGCATCTACAAAAATACCGTTCAATTTTTAACAGTAATTCAGGCGCACCGAGATGGCAAAACCTGGGTTCTGCAATCTCTACTGCTCCCACAAACCAACAATCGCATGACAAGTCAATATTTTTAATCTACTTGAAAAAATACTGTATACTTTTTAATCACACTGAATCAATTAAAAATTAATCTGTTTTACTGTGTTTTTTTTCTGAATAAATTTTGTAAAGTTTTTTAAGTCACGTATTAATTTTTTTCCTAAAAAATCCACTAAACGATACAAGTTTTTAATCCTACATCATGGTGCTATATATATAGCTATTAATATTATATATCACATAATAACGGTAAATTATATAATTACAAAAGAAAAAACTCAAAACTTTTTTTTTCGTTTTTGTCTGAATTCTAAAAAAGAAAACTTGTTTCTAGAAGAAAGTATAAAAAATCAAGGAATAAACTTAAACCTTGTTTTCGAGAGGCTTTGTCCCGGGCATTGGGTTCGGAATCAGATGCAACAACCGGTTCAGGATCATCCTTTTTCATTCAATCAAGATCAGAGAGAATGAGAGTGAGAGGGATTGAGTATTTTTTTGTTCAAATACAATCCAAAAAAGACAAGAGATTTTTGTTTCAGATCACCAGAGAATACATACGTATTTGCGTTTTAGAGTAGTATATCAAATTGCTCGTGTTGTGTCACAAAAACTATGAACACGATTATCATCGAAAAGGTAAAAATCCAGAAAGGATTCAAAAGGGTTGAAAACCTGGATGAAGTATTTGGGCAAAACAATTTCATATATTTTTAGGAGTGATGAAGGAGAAGTGAAAGGAGGAAGTGAAAGGTGGTTTGGTTTTCTATTTCGTTTGGACGAGGGGGTGATTTTTCAATGAACTAAAAAATGGATGGATAGACTGGAAACAAAATGATTTGACGAAATAAACTAATAATGAGAGAAGTAGAAGAAGAAGAACTAAAAAAAGAACTGAATTGGGTCAGAAGAACATACAGATTACATATATGATAATAAATAAATAATATGGGTGTTATTGTTACTTTTTCTGGATATTTGTTTTTGTTTTCAAGATAGTTCCTACAAGAGAAAACTAAAAATTTCTACTTGAAAAAGTTTTTAAAAAATAATTGAAAAATTTGTCACGTATGTTTTCCAAACAATTATTAGACTACACCTGCTGTGCACATTTAATATTCCCAAAACGATTAACTAAAACAATTAGGAGAGTACCCAATAGATAGATATATTTACGTATACATTTAACAACAACCTGCAATTACCACTGACTAGGTATATTTTGTACGGGTTACGTATTAAAAGATTTTTAGTCTACTACAAGTACAAAAAATATATGATAATATTTACAGATGACTAAGAATATTATTATGTCAAAATGCTTCCCGCAAATGTCACGACGTTCACGTTTCATTCATTTATATGTGGCGATAACAAAAACATCAAATATATTGCCATTCTTGTGGTGAAAGTAGGGTAGTGAAAACATGGAAAACGATATATAATGGCTTTGTTCAATAAATGCAACATCTTTGCTATCCAAGAACACTTATTGTGTTCACGCACAATGTGTAAATTTACGGGTCGATCTACAGACAACATTGAAACAATTATTTTTCACGTTTAGCATTCCATTTACCAGACACAAAGAGAGCACTGATTTTTTAAAAAAATATTCCCATTTAAACAAACAAGTAAACAAATAAACAATGTGACAAGTATGTGTCATTCATATTTGTGACCCAATTAATTATTATAATGCCAGCGATTTTGTATTAAAACAATATGGGTATACTTTTTGAAACGATAAATAATAAGAGAACTGTTTAGAAAAATGAATGAATTGTGAATGAGTGAACAAGATAAGAGAGAGTAGTAGTAGTATCGAGAGTATTTTTATAGTAAAGAAATGAATAAATATAAAGCTTTTGGTGAAATATATGTGGCACTTACTGTGATGGTTCATTCAATCAAGGCAAGAGAGACAGACAGAGAGAGTGTGTTTTGTGTGTGTTTTTGTGAGAGACGTAGATAGATTTTGAGAGAAAGAATTTTTTTGCAAGAAAAATTCATTCATTCATTTGAAGAGAGTAAATTGAGAATGTTGGTAAAAGTGATAAAGTGAAAGTATAAAATATTTTGAGTCAGGTGAAATGTGAATAGAAAAAAAGTTTTGATGGGTGCAGTTTGGTCGGGCGTTTAAAAAAATGTATAAGTAATTTTGTGAAAGTATATTTTGTTGGGTTGGATTTGTTTGGTAGTTAAAAGAGTAATAAAAAAAATTATGGTAGTATCAGTAGTTTTTTATAATCAAGGAAAGTGGTGGTAGTAGTAAAAGTAGATGTAGTATAATCGGAGGTTTGATTTGATTTTTTAAATAGATTTTGTGTCATCAACGTCAAGAATTTTTGAATGATTCTCATCATCAACATCAACGGACACGGAGAGAGAGTTAGAGAGAGATATATTTTTGCACGGTCAGCAGAGTGTGTAGGAGTAGTAGTGGAAGTAGTCGAAGATGTAGAGAGTTTGATGACAATTGGCGAGAGATCAGATCAGACAGAGCGAGAGAGACAGTGAGAAGTGATCAGAGATGATGTGTTCGTTCGATTCGAAGAAGAGCAGAGAAAAAATATGGAATCACAGTGAAAAAGAAACAAAAAATTAGATTTTTCATATAAAATCAATAAACAATCATCAATCATTATATATAATAATAAATTATATAGCATTATTATACTCTTATAAATATAATCATTATTCATCATCATATTTTTATGATAAATCACATTTTAAATTAATAGCATATTAACTTTTCATATTATCCTCCTCATTTATTTCAAAACCCCGATTCGCAATTGATTATTTAATTCAAATACTATCAATTTCGACAAGGTTCGGCCTTCTCCCACAAGATAGTTATTTAGAGAAATCACGACGTATAATGTGTAGGTAGGTAGAGTTAACAAACGCTTCATTAATTGTTGTAATTAATATTTATAAACTCCTTTTGTTGAAGGGTTTGGATTGGAATATTTTTTGTTGAAAAATTGGTAAAAAAAAGTTTGAACACGACAAGATTTACACAAAGAAAGCACCAACAAAAATAAAAATGTTTTCATTTTTGTAAAGAAAATAGAGTGCAGAAAGG
>JAHZMV010001539.1:0-18042 GCA_027743765.1 Coecobrya sp. COE2 | reverse complement strand
TACAGGTCATGGACCAAGACCTCAGCTTACCGCAGCACCGTATGAAATAATTTTAAATAAGAAACAAATGCAAGGAGGTCACAATCTTCAAAGTGAGTTTGAAATGTAGCTAAATTGCTTCTTTTAAATCTTGTCAAGAAGTCACCTTTGAGACTGGTCTGAGAGTATGTATATCCACTAGAGATCATTTTGTCTCATTTTGATGAATAAAATTATTTTGATTTCAGTTGAGCTCCAAGGAAAGAAAGGACAAAAGTTCAAAGGCTTTTATGTGCAAGTCAGAGACGAGCACGGAAGTCCAATTGGAAGCTTTTTAATTCCTAACGAGAATGAGATTGGAGCACATAATTGTTTTGATCAGAAACGTGTACGCTAACAATAATGCCTGCTTATAAGTACCTTCTGTAGACGAACTGGCCATGCAAGTCTATTACAATTTTGCTACATTATATTTTTTTGTTATTATTCAGAACGCTGTTCATCACAAAAACCCGAAGGAGAAAGAAAGTATCACTGTATACTGGAAAGCGCCAGATTCTTTCGACGGCAAAGTCAGAGTAGTGGCGACAGTCGTACAAAACTATGAGACGTACTGGGTAAATGTCAAGGCTCCTGAGCTGGTGTCTGTTAGCGTAAGTTAGACTTTCAAAAGTAAAGTATTGTCACTCGATGTCCATTTTGTAAATATCTGAAAACACTTGGCACTGTAAATGTGACTTTTCATACTACTGTACTTACGTACATTGGAAAAGTATTTTATACATACACTCCCTCCCCAAGTAATACTTCTTAGATAATTGAGGAGATAATTCTGAGTATGTTGTTTTGTAGAGCTAGATCTCTCTATGAACACACGTAGATACCTTTGGCCTGTGTTGATGCATATTATATTTTTATATGGTAAGATTTTTCACCAGTATTTTGCACGCTTTTAGGATAAAATAAATTTTTATGCATGTAGTTTTCTCGTAAACCAACGCTTTAACGTAGATGAATTTATGTAAATATCAATTATCATTCATGATCTCCACCTTGAGTTAGATGTATGTCATTTCTATATTTCTTCCAGAATACTAGTGATTACTTTACCTCTTCTTCGGACTTTCTAGAAAAAAGTACCACGGAATCAGCAAAAAATTCGAAGGCGACAAGAATTCTAAATTACAATCCATACTCACCGTTCTCTCCTTTGTTATCATCGTGGGACAACAATGACCAAAATTTGTCTTTGTCATCGGAATTTTTACTCCCGTCAGCATCTGAGGATAACTCAGTTCGCGAGCGGCAACTTTTTGGCATTCCAAGCTTTGATTTTCATGATTCACCGTATTCTCCTAAACTATCGCCACCAAGAAAATCCAAAAGCGTCTACGCTCCACGACCTGAACATGCTCAATCACTTTACGATGAACCAATTGATCATCATCATCAGCGTCCCTTATTTCGACCTGGTAAAAATATATTTCCTCATCATCACCATAATTCTATTGTGGACACACCAAAAGGATCTCTCCATTACAACAAACGTGGTGAATTAAAAGAAAAGCATTCGGGATTTAACAGTATTTCATCACATCCTTACAATTATCCACAAACAGAAAGCATTTATCCTGTTCATCATTATCCTACTCATGTGCATGACACAAATAATGGTGTTCCACTTTTCCCTTCAAACTCTTACGGCGAGAAGCCAGCTTATCCACCACCACACTTTTCACAATCAGTTCAGAATGACAATGGGGGTCACTATTTTATTAATCATCATCACTTGCAAACTCCACATTTTAAACCAAGTTACCCCAAACCAGCGTCCGATCCATCATATCCAAACTCAGGATATTTTCCCAAGGACATTCTAACCAGAATCACCTCATACATTCCAAATATCTATAATGCTCTTACAAATAACCCTTTATTTAATTTTAACATTGATAACACTATCGAAAGCATATGGAAGCCAATGAAAGGAGTTCCAACAAAGCATGATCTCCCTGTATCATCGTCGTCTACAACAATGCCAAAATATGGTTATTTGGTGTACAATCCTGTACGGAATAATCCATATTTTGTCATCCCTGCAGAGAATGAAGAACAGTTTGTAGCCAATCATTTTGGAAGGAGGAAGGATACATTTGCATCATTAGTTTAATGACCTAGACTTTCAAGATATTTTATTATTACATAATGACAAAAATATTAACCCGTGAATATGTCGTGATTTTTATGCACTAGATTTAAGCTATACGGCTGTGTTTAGTTTTAAGTTGATTTAATGCTCATTTAGTTTCTTTTTAGGTTAATGTATGTACATATGCAGCGCAAATATATAAGGTTTCCTTACTTTTATTCTTTCGTATTTTTGTGAAATGATAAACCGATACTATGCAGACACAAGGCCAAATAAAACATCCGTTTTCCAGATTAAAATATAAGCCCAAGCCCAATTTTTTGGATTTTGTTCAGTACCTTTCAATTACATGCAATGCTCATAAAATGCATAATATGCAGTGTTTCCCTTGCACCGTCTCAGAGTACCCCATGTAAATAAAATGATGTCTTTGCATTATCAAACTGAATGAATAAATTAATTGGGCTAAACGATTATTCTTTAGCTGTATCATTCGTAAGCTAAAGCCATACCCCCTCTTTATTTCAGTCCGTATAATATGACCTTAAACTGTATCAGTGGACAAACTGCAACAAGATTTTATAGTCTATGCCTTTCAGTGTACTAAGGAAGTAGGACATTTTAAAAAGTTATTTCGTAGTAGGGTAAGGACGCTGACGATGTCGTCCATTGGGTTGACTCACGTATCCCCCGTTTTCATCTTCGGAAGTGGTAAAAGTGGCATGATTTCCTCGATAAACCTAAACATCCATGTTCCATGCAAACAGTCAGTGTGTTGGATTATTATTATTTATTTATAACTTATTATACTTTAAGAAAGAAAGTATACCTGATGTATGGACGAACTTGGACTAACTCGGACTTTAGAAATTTCCTCTAAAGCGTCGTACGACATATTAGACTGTTCGTGGGTCAACGCTGGGAAGTGAACCCTATAGCAAAGATATGCTATTGACAGTCCAAGAATACCACCAACTGATACATCTTTAATCAAGTAAAGTCCTTTATAAAAAAATAATCCTGAAAGTACACAATGAAAATTGTGAAAGCATATAATCCAACTGACCTTGCCAGTGGTGTTTGTAATCACAAGTTCGAGCAACGCCAACTAAAACCGGCATTATTAACAATGGGAGCGTCACCACGACTGAAGTAAACCTGTACTTGGTTCTCTGATGGAAAGTCCCCATTTGACCAGCCGAGTACAAGGCCATAAACCCAAAGCAGCACGCAGCCACTGATCCGGATTCAAAACAAATACGTAGCATTTCATAAAAATAATTTAGTTAGTCTATGTATGCTAAAGAATAGTGAAACTATTTTTCAATGTCTACTTTCGCATACGAGCAGTATGTCCACTAGGAAAACTTTTTCTGCCGTCAACAAAGAAACTATCGTCACCAGTACAAGGTCGAGACATATCCGTATACTTTAAATAATATGGGCCATAGCATCGAGCCAAAAAGTCCGGGCGAGGTCTGCCTATATTTAAGTATTTTTTAATTTTGCAAGGTTATAAAATGGTTAAATTAAAGATGCCCATTTTATAACTCACCGACAAACACTTTGATAATATTAACGACAATTCCTGTCAAAGGACAAGTCAGCAAAAAAGCGTAAATAGCTTGGCGAACCTCAGATGGGTTTACCGAATTTTTGTAGCATGTAAATGCAATCAGGACAAAGGGATAAAAAATCATTGCCATCTTGTAAAGAAAATTTCTATTATAATCAAACCAGTCACATCCTCATAATTAACGGAATTTATATACACAGTTAATTTAATAAATACCGGTCCGAGAAGTGCTTTGAAGCGAGACCCACCGAATTCCTCCAAAAATGAAGTTTCCGCGATAGGATACCGATAAAGCCACATTTCCTCTGGTTGTATCACACGAATAAATGGATCCATTACTTCTGTTATTCTAGTTTTCCCACAATCATGAAATGCTCATTAATAAACGCAAGTACTAACTCATGGTGAAAATTAAGATATAATCAGATCATGATCACAAATAAAGCTTACATAAACACAAAGATTAAAACCATGCGAAATAAAACTATTGCTGGCTCAGACTTGAATATATTCTCGTGCCATGCAGGTTCACCCTCCCTTTCGCTGCTTGTTAGAGGGGGAGGGGTACCCCTTCCCCTATTAGGACGTTGGTCATCCATTTGTGTAAATCAGCTTTTATTTTTTAACGTATATTTTGTAAATTATTTTCAGTACAAAGCCATGTCATGAGAGGTTGCAGTTAATTGATCCAACGCGGCATTCATGAATGAGAAGGTGAAAATATATTTGAACCTTGGTGATTGAAAGTATGTATCATTAAATAGGTGGATTCGGTTCCAAAAAATGCTATGCTAGGTCAAATAAAACTTCCATTTAAAACTCAACAATTTACATTTGCAGTAGGTTGCTTTACACGTTTTTATTTTTAATGCGGTTTGATTTTATATGCGTGATACAGTTAAATAATAATATTCTGTCATGAGGTTTTTACATACACACGAATATATTTTGTGGGCAATAATAACATATTATTATAATGTTATATATATAATATTTTTTTCTACATAATATTTTAATTACTTTACCAGCAATATCATCATCGTGTTTTTCACCGAATAATGTGTTTAGCGAATTTTGACTTTTTTTACCGTTAATATTTTTATACAATGTAATTACTTTTTACATCTTACGTGTGTACGTGGGCAAGTAAAGTAAAATCATCGTTTTTTAGATGCTTCAAGAAATCCTGTGAAAATGTATATTTTGAGTTGCCAACGACCAAGAAATTCTTTTTTTACAAATTACGCATAGTGTACAATTATTTGCTTTCATTTTTTAGATCGTTAGGTACTTCAAACGGTTACTTATACAATTACATGTTTAAATAGTATCATCTCATCACTGTCAAGTGTACCTACGCAAGTGCGACGCAGACATATTTTGCTACTACAACCCCTATGCTTAAATAGTTTGCTAAAAATTGAAATAATTTCTTGACATATTTTTATAGTGCATATCGAGAATGCACCAAGGGATAATGTTCTTGTCAAGAACTTCTTGTGATTTACACACGACGTATTATATGCATCATACTACCTTTTTTCATATTCATTACTTTGTTATAACATTATTATATAAATGTATTTATATTACTTATAAAGACTCTAACAGAGACCGTTTATCTGACTATGAATGAAAAGATATATATATCATCATACTTATATTTAAGTTTAGCATAAAATGTTTGTAGCAATGATATCTGCTTCAAGACAATAAACTTGCAAACGTAAAAAATATTTACAGAGAGATATAATAATTACTACTACTTAACTTTACCTACATAAGAGCTATGCACTGTACACTCATTATTGGTTTTGCGGTATATATGCTCATGCTGCTGAGATTTTAAAACTTAAATGCAAGAATAAAATTTTGGACTTTTAAAAATGCGATTAACTATATAAAGATTAAAAGCTAAACATCCATAAAGGATATTCGCAAGGAATAACAATGACACACACGGAAATAATTTTTTCTCTGCAAATCGACTTTCCGCAGACACCGGAATTTTCACAGTTCAAATGTTTTAACATTTTAATTTGCAAAAGAGACACAACCTAATTTAATAAGAAATATAGTGACTACATGACACAATGTGAAGTTGTTTGATCTGTAAATAGATCAAACTATTGATAGCAATTATAATGTCCCTTAATAGTAATAATGGTAGCAGGTTTCACATAAATGCTAATATACTACATCATATACTTCATATAGTTTTATATTAATGATTAAAGTTTTTTTTGCCAAATTGGGATGGAGGCATAGTTTGCCATTGTTTCAAAAAATCACTCGAAGTGAACGATTCACTTTCACCATTGTTTTATAATGTTAAAATTTTTTAAAATATCTGATTCGTAGAGCGCCCGATTCGTTAATACTTAATTCGTCTTTGTAGACAGTCATAGTCGTTGACACGTTGGGAAACAACTACACTACAACGATAAAATGATGGGGAATAATATCCGACATCTGAAGATCATAAACTAGCAAAAATGTTTGCAGAAGAAACACTTTGTCGATGGTGTAGGATTCAATTTTTTGTATTTAAAACAACTGAATATGTGTTGAGATTTAAGGCTATAATTGTCATTTTATAATATCTACAATAATGATTCACAGCAAAAGTTTCATCGAAACTAGATAAACAGTTTTTTTCGCACTCTTTGTGCTTTCTTCATGTACACTATATTCTATACCTCTATACACACAGGTTTACATTGATAAAATCGTCCAAGTCGGAGGAGATACTTTTTTTTACATATTTGCACATATAAATTTCTACTTAACTAATATATGTTGTGTGGTATATTTATGGATGTACATATATACATACTTATGAATAATATACAAAAATAAATGCTTCTTGTTAAATTGCAGTGAAGTAAAAGTTAACAAAAAAGTAACAAACACACAAGCAATAATACATATAACTCAGAATAGTTATATTCTTATAATCCTTAAAGGAGAATGAAAAATTGCAAATATTTTATGGACTTTCTGAAAGTTTCATGGCCACATAATAATGTACTCTTCCTTCATATATCCGTACTAATTATAGTGACATTTAGCGAATCAGACATGTCATGCAGAGATCAGAAGGGCCTATACAATCATCGTGACAAAAAGCCCCACACTTTCTACACATAATCATGGCTCTAAGGTCGCACACACAGTTGCCTCCACTGTCGACCACAATCTGACCGACTTCTTCAACAACTCCTTGAAATGCTTGCTGACTAGTGGTGATGTTACTTGTTGCGTTGGGGTTATTTGCACTGGCTCGAGTGGAAACGACGTTGACACCAAGACTGCTAGCGTCCAATACTATATGTCGCGTTCCGCCACTTGTTCCCGTGTTAGAAGTTGCAGCAATGATATTGTTTGATGATCCGGCTTGACGTAGTGTCGAAACCTTACCATCAGCATTGTTGAACAAATCAAAGTCATGACCGGTAACCACGATACCCGATCCCCCCACATCACCGTTTTGCGTCGTGTCTGGAATTGATATTACGGGTGGCTGACCTGGCTGGGTCGTGGTTATTATTCTAGCTGCCGAGCCAGGTCCAGATCCGTTTAAATTCAAGCTAATCATTTGTTGGGGCTGTGCTTGCTGTTGCTGTGGTTGAGAGGCACCTGACAGGGCGTTCGTGTTGCCCCACGGTGCATTGTTTATAGTTGTTGTGCCGGATGTTAAGTTGTTAGAACTGTTGGGTAGTCCAACGTTTAGCACGTGGTTAATCGTTTGTTGATGAATTGTAGTTGATGCTTGTGAAACTTGAACTTGCACTATGTTTTGCGCGTTGTTTATGTTAACTGGGTTCAAATTTACGTTTGATATCGGAAATGAGCTTTGTCCTTGGTTCACTTGAATGCCTGGATGACTGGAAAAGGCTTCGTGTTGATGCTGATGGGGTGGGCAATTTGGGGTACAATAAGATGCAGACGCCGTACCAGGTACAGTTTGTACCCTATTCGGGGTTAAAGTAAACTGCCGGGGTGATTGCTGCAGTTGAGTTCCTGTTTGATGAACTGTTAGTGGCGAAATGCCATTTGGTACACCTTGACCACTATACAAAACCTGAAAAAAACCCATTTTACTTTAAAATGACCAACTTTAGTAACCTTATAAGAACGTATATATAGATTGTAAAAAAGCTTACCCTCACAGCTCCACCTTCCTGAATTTCCAGAGTTGGTAACACTGATTTACCAGAACCAATGCTGTGTGTCACAGAATGATCTGGATTTGCTAGTGAACCAGTTAATGTTGCACCTCCAGAAGCAATTGACGCTGGAACTTGAATTGACATTCCAGTGTTTGATTGCTGCGTTAAGGACTGTTGCGGAGTGCAGAATGTCATGCCTGCTCCACCTTGTTGAGGAGTAGCCATTAATATTCCTCCAGTTTGATTTGAATTGGGAGAAGAACTAGTTGATCTGGGATGGCCTTTGTTGCTCTGATCATTTAAAATTATTTGACCATTTGGTGATATCACAATGGAAGCGGGGACGGCGAGGTTGGTAGACAGCCCGTTGTTCCCTGTTGTCTGAACAATTATGTATTGTTGCTGGCGTACTCCTTGGGAGTCACCTTGCTGTCCTGTAACCGTTGAACACACTCCATTTGATGACGGAATGGTTGGAACAGACAAGGCCATTGGCATATTGACAGATGTATCCATTCGCCCCGAATTTTGAGTCGTCAACGTTGTGTTCCCTGAAGTCTGATAACAAAAGGAGTACTTCAGTACGTCAAAGAAAACGTCAAGACCATATCAATTGAATGACTTCTGCTTTTGCTAACTACATGCAAATATTTACTTACAGCTTTTGGCGTATGTAAATTTAAAATACAAAATATTTCGGTTATAAAAAATGTGATAGTTTTTTACTAGAAAATGTAAACGAACAACGTGGTTAATAATATAAAATCATTTATACATTCATGCGACATGCATGAATAATTCTATAATATAAAAAGGCAACACTTAAATTTGAACTCTGCACAATTTCAAAAGTAGAGTAAGCATTATTTAATCTTTTCAACCATATTATGGTAAGAATTGTCATTACATCAATGACATAACTCAATGATTTGTAGCAAAATCAGTGATGACTCTGAAGCATTTTTTTGCATAATTATCCATGCATCCGCATTCAAGTGTCAAGCAGTAAAGCAAGCGTCTAATATACAATCAGTTACGTATTATTTTCCGTAAGAAGAGCGAGCGCAAACGGCTTAAATATTTTTACAATAATTTGCGAAATTACATACATTAATACATTAATGCTTCATATATTTTTAAAGAACCAACTATAAATATGCATACCGAATCTTTTGGAATACTGTCTATATAATTTTTTACGAGAATTAAGTTTACAATGCAATGGAATCTTACGCATGCTTACATAATATTTCAAGGACTGTTTGCAAATTCAACTACAAATTCTAAGCATATTATTATGAGAATACATTCAATCTAAAGCATTCCAATTCCGTTCCAACAACAGGGCAGTTTTTACATAATTATCTTTACTTAGAAAATTACAAAGATTTTTACTAATTTTCTCTAGAATATTTTCTACATTTTTTACAAATTGCCTTTAGCTTTCTCTTTTTAAAGGGAATGGAATACAGCTCACCTGTGTAAGCATTGGGCTCGCATCGATTCCAGTACTATTTACAAGACGTGAAGCGTCAAAATTTGCAGTTCTAAGATTTGAACTATTGCTACTTGGTATGCTTGCAGAGGATGAGCTTGCAAACCCTCCACCAGTGCCACTACTTCCCCGGTTAACTGCATTTGCTAGTGTTAAAGTTGACGGTGAGAGAAAGGAGGAGGTATTACTGGAAGGGATAACGGAGTTGGAAGTTGATATACAGGAAACGGTTATAGGTACACTGGAAGATGAAACAATTGCCAGCTTCGTAGGTTGGTGTGCTGCGCTACTGGTCCAATTAGCGGTAGGATGCCTCATAGACGTGACTGGACTACTATTGCTAGTTCCTAAGCTAACTGATACATTATTACTTGCTGCCGACATAACACCTTTTGTCGCGACTGACCCTGTCTGAGTAATTATATCGTTAGACGTCTGCACATCTACAATTTCTGCAATGACTGGTGGTTCGGAATCTGATATGATGCCGAATGGACTCTCCATACCCACAGCTACAACATCTTGTAGATCCATAATGATCTCATTACCTAGCAAATCTGTAATGGAATTTTCCATAGGTCCATTAGATTGGCTACCGCCACTAACTGCGACCAACTTTCGGCCGCTGCCGTCTAAGCTACTACTCAAATTCCCTGCATTGTCCAAGAACAGATCTAATACAGTTTCTCCTCCGCTTAATTTCCCTGTAATTGCATTAACCGCTGTGGCAGTTTTCTGGAATTGATCATTGTTATGGCATACAGAAGAAATGCTCGAATGTGTTGAAGCTTCCTGTGTAACTGGAGAAATAGACCGGATATTGGATGCGGCTATTTGGCTTGTTATAAAGTCTGCCAGATTCGATACGGAACTAATTATTCCAGTGTTGGAATTGTGATGACTGGTGGACACTGGAGAAGCTGAATTCATTGAAGTATTACTATTGCTCGTATTGCCAGCGCCACTGCTAAAATTGGAAACTGACTGTTCTGTAAGTCTTACATTTTGAATTATTCGGATTGGCGAGCCTCTAATAATTCCTTGTTGTAAAGGGGAAATGCTGTCCCTTGACCCTACCACCACTGATTTACCGAGTCCTACACTCCTATTCAATTTAACTAAATCTGCTTGAGATACTGCAACGTTTTGATTCTGCATCATTTGTACCGGAATCTGATTGTCCAGAACCGATAATGACTGGCCAGCACTGTTGCCAGCGTTTGTTAATAGCGGGCCATGACTAATGGCTATCAAGTTTTGCGGAAGTCGTTTGATCTGTTGATTTGTGGTATTATTCATATTCGTAGCAGTCTGCGGACGAGTAATTCTAACGGAATTGTTAAAAGGTACAGAGCCCCTGTGAATAGTTAGCGTTTCCCCATTACTTGTAACAATTTGTGCCCTGACGGGAATACTATTTGCATTTGAATTGATAGGTGGCTTTGGGCTTTCAATTTTTATCGCGGGACCAGGACTGGCTGTTCCAGGTCTTTGGTGAATTTGCAGGATCTGTGGTTTAGGAGAAGGACTATTAGGTTGGGAATAGGTTAAAGGATTATTTGAAGATATACTGGAACTCGGCGCCTGGAATAATTGAGTCGTAATACTTTGGTTTCCTTGATTTAAGAATTTTATCTGGGAAACGTGTGCTTGCGAGCTGGTATTACAACCGGAACTGTTACTACTGGCAGGTACTGGGCATTGTGTGGTGGTGAACTGTAGACCACCCGTTGTCGCGCTGTTGTTTGGACGATTCAGGGATCGACCGAGTTGATTCACACTGATCAACGGTAATGACATGGTTTGCGATCCCTGAGGTTGATTTTGAGGCTGCTGCTGTTGTTGAATTAGCATGGCCAACTGCTGGGGTGTAATTATGGTTGTGCTTGGATTTTGCTGCTGCTGTGACTAAGAATTACATTACAATATTGGAGGATGATAAGAGTACAAAAAACAGCGTGGTGCAATTTGGAAAAAAACGATAAGCAATATTTGTGATGGGTGTGTGGAAAATCATATTGTGTGATCATTACAAGACAACTTAAACTTTCAAAATTAAAAATAGTTTTAGAGTATTAGTAGTGGTATTTGTAACAACTACTGCACCCCACTCAAAATCCTTAAATATTCCACAAAGTCAAACCAAAAAAATAACCCAAAACCCAGCAAATAACTAAAAAATTCTCTAATTTCCCAAATCAAAACGAAGCATTTGAAAAATAAATATAATCTTGAAAAATGAATGTAAAAACAATAAAAAACCAATTCGCAACAATTGGCCGTATTATATGTACCTGCTGTCTTTTGAAATGTGGAAAATATAGCTTACCATAATTTGAGGTGTTGTTGACCCCGCAGGTCTCACGATGATAGGACTTCCCGACTGAACTGGTCGGATCAGTGGTACAACGGCAGACCCCGAAGGACCCTGCATATTTCCAGCAGTGGCAGGGCCAGTTGGATGGGCAATAATTTGTCCTGAACTACTAGTTCCCGTTGGTCCCGTGATGTGGGCAACAATTACTTTTTGATGAGGAGAAACTCCGCTAAGTGTAGGTACGGTTGATAATCCTCCTAACGGTCCCTGAATGATTGTTGGCGTTCCCCTTCTCTGTACCTGGATCACTTCCCCAAGTGATGGAGCTAATTGATGGCTGTAAATGAACGAGTAACATTTTCAGTTAATTTCTGGGGCATTGAGACACAAGCAAACTAATTTTACAATTCCCGTCAGCACAATTACCTTTGCAGTGCCTGTGGTAATTGTTTGTTCACATCCACTTTGCTAGCTATCGTTGGGGGAGGCTTTACAAGTTGAGTTTGCAAGTGCTCCCGATTCGGACTATTCTGAATGACAGCCTTACATATTTGGTACGATCTTTCAAGATTAATTTGTCCTGGAGGATTATTACTAGGTCTGGGATTCTTCAGCTGAAAGGATTTTGAAATAGCAGCATTATTAAAATTTAAATCCAACAATCGCATGCACAATTAAAAAGTTAAAAGTATATATGATAATTAATAGAATAGTATAATATCACAAAATACGAGAATATTTTAAAGATTCAGCAGAGGATTTTCAGTTCAAGACTTGTGGCAGAGGATCGCCGTGAGCTGTCAGAATGGTACTGAATATGCAGATAAGTAGAGTACAACAGGAAGTGAGACAAAAAAATACGAGAGGAAAGAGGAACAAGGAGTAATTGGAGCATGCTCTAAACGCATACCTGCTTCGGTTTCGGACGGGATTTTTGGATGTTAATACTCGTAATTTGTGACGTAGAACTACTAACCGAGGTTTGATTCACAATTTGAGCAGTTGGCTGTGAAACTAATATGGCCTTTCCTCCCTGCGACACGAGCGTCAGCGTTTTTGGTGCCGCGCTCAAAATGGGTCCACCACTGGATGTCACAAGCTGAACGGACTGTTGCGTGGGAAGTGACAATGAGACAGCCTTCTGAACTCGAATTAGCGCTGGGGATGTGGCCGTTTGGGTTCCTGGATTTGAAACAGCAGTAGAGACCTGGATCTGAGGCCGTGGAGACGCCGACAACTGAAACGTGGTCACCGGTTGACTTACTGTCTTTTGCACGCTTTGAAATGTAGTGGGAACCCCACCTGCGGAACTAGTTGTTACTGTGACTAGCTGTTTTTGCGTCTTCCCCGCGAGAACCAACGTTTCAGAACTTGACGTGGTTGGTGGTAACGACATGACATTAGTAATCTTGGGTTGTTGGACAGTAATCATCGCACTGGTTGTTGTTGTTGTTTTATCAGAATTTGAGGTGGTTGTGGGTACAGTTGTTTGAGGCGGTTTCACCTGTGGTTGTGCTGGAGAATTACTTTTAACCGGTGGAACGTTTGAAATACTTGTCGGTACTGTTGTGGAAGGTGTCAACACTATATTCTGTCCAGGTGTCGATAACTGGGCCTGCTTCCCTTGAAGAGTTGACGCCAATTTTGGTGAGTCCGTCAAGATAACGATTGATGGCGAGGGTCGGGAAAGAGTACTACTCTGAACCTCAGTTCCAGATCGTCCAGATTGTGACGTAACCAATAAAGAGATCGAAGGCGTTTGTGCTCCGCTGCTGTTAGCAATTAATGTTGTAGCTGTCGTACTTGGGATGGCAATTGCTGTTATTTGTGAACCTGCACTGGTTGGCGTGCTCGATACCGATACCGTTTTCAGCGTATCAGCCATACTGATGCTAGGGGCATTGCTTGATTTCATCTGTGCAGTAACGGTGCTACTCGTCTTCACCAGAGATGTAACCGTGTTGCTGGTTTTAATCTGCGCAGTGACCGCGCTGCTTGTCTTCACTTGAGAAGTGATTCCGGTATTTGCTTTCACTTGAGGTGCAATAGTTGTACTTGTTTTCACCTGCGAAGCAATAGTGGTACTTGTTTTCACCTGCGAAGCAATAGTGGTACTTATTTTCGCCTGTGACGTAACATTGTTCGTAGTTTTCGCCAGAGAAATTGGGACGCTGCTTGTTTTCACCTGAGACGCACTTGTCGTGCTAGTTGTTGTAGTATTTCCTGAGAATGTAAGGCTACTTCCGGTAGATACAATGGTGATAACAGGATCAGGAGACTTTCTGGGAACGGCAATACTTTCCGACTTGATAACAATAGGGTTGAAAACCGGAGAGGAAGCGGGGACAGGTGTTGTAGTGGTTTGAACTGCAACGGGAATGGTTTCTGAGGATGATTGTGTGGATGAGATCTTTAATTGTGGGGCACTTTTTGTGTCTTTATCTGTAGAAACTATTGCACTCTTCTCCTTTTCCGGTGGTGGTGGTGGAGCTTTATCGGTTGAAGGTGTTGGTTTAGATGGGGATTGTGAGACTATTTTACTAGCTTGCGATACTGCAACTGGATTCGAATTCTTCTCACTACTTAACTGTGATGGTTGAGTGGGCTTTTCTGGGGCGGGTTGAGTAGGAGTCACCGGCGTAGGTGAAATTTTATTCTGTGGTGATTGAGGTGGCGGCGGTTTAGCTGACACTGAAGTGTCTGTTGCAGGTTTTATGTTGCTCTCTGGTTTTGCCGTGGAATCACTTTTTGTCTGAGATATTGGAGCTGAACTGCTTTGAGAGGATGGAGAGGTTGCAGTTTTGGGCCCAACCTGAGACGCAGTGCTTACAGGAGATGTTTCAACCGCACTCGGTTTTGAAGCTGAAACGGTAGTAGTCACTTGAGACGGTTTTTCGTTACCACTTGCAGAAAGTACCTCTGAAGTACCACGTTGTGATACTGGAGAAGAAATTGACTTGGGCGCAGGAGTAGGTTTAGATGTTACAGGCTGTGTGCTGTTTCCTTTGTCTTTAGATTCTACTGTGCTGGAACTGTTGTCCTTGGATGACAATGAGGCAGCAGTTGTAGTTGTCGTTGTACTTGGCTGCGCGACTGTTCCAGGTGCACTTGTTGAAGGAGCTGTAATTTTACTGCTGCTGTTTGCATTTGTATTCTGAGAAATAGTTGATGATACTGTTGTTGTAGTGGTCGTTGGTCCTGTACTCGTTAGCGTTGTACAAATTTCCTTTGCTTCTCCAGGTTTAGTTGCCGTTGTGGTTTGCTGACCACTTNGCAGCAGTTGTAGTTGTCGTTGTACTTGGCTGCGCAACTGTTCCAGGTGCACTTGTTGAAGGAGCTGTAATTTTACTGCTGCTGTTTGCATTTGTATTCTGAGAAATAGTTGATGATACTGTTGTTGTAGTGGTCGTTGGTCCTGTACTCGTTAGCGTTGTACAAATTTCCTTTGCTTCTCCAGGTTTAGTTGCCGTTGTGGTTTGCTGACCACTTGTTTCTTGCTGAGGTTTTGTTGGTAGGTCCTTTGCAGTTCCACTTGAGGATTGACAGGTTGCAGTATCAACCGATTTTGACTTTTCATCATCCTTTGGTGGCAAAATTGTCGATGCGACTGTAGGCACTACCGCTACCGTTGTAACGGCACTGCTGGATTTATCGCTTTTCGCAGTTGTCGTCGTGCTCTTTTGATCCTGTAACACTGATGACTGAGTACTACTTGTCGTCACTACTGCAGTGGTGACTACTGCGCTTGAATTCATTGCTTGACCTTTTTGAATCTGATGGATCTTTCTTTACAGCTTTTACATTCGCTGCAGAACTTTCCACTGGCTTAAGTTCAGCATTGGTGTCCTTCCCCTTCGTCTGCTGCAACGTTGACACTTGGGGACTTTGAGATTTTCCATCTACACTACTACTTCCATCAGTTGCAGAACTCTTTGGAGTAGATGACAACGGTGACGCCACCATGTTCAACGTAACACCAGTAGCTTTCACCATTGTGGTCTGGGGACCAGTTTGGGTTACAGAATAATGCATGTTAGCTGATGTATGAGGAGCTGTAGCCGGTTTAATACTGACGTCTGGGGTTAGCATAGTGCTTGTCATCACAGTGGTGGTCGTGGTGTTGGTCGGTTGAGTTTTTGAAATACTCGTCGTGTGGGCTCCAGAGCTTGCGGAAGATGTTTGCATAATCATTTTATGTGTGGAAACAAGCGTAGTTGCTGCAGTCGCTGTCGTAGGTGGTTTAAATGTTTTATCTTGTGACGAGGATATAGGGAGTCGCGAGCTGGTCATAAAATAGTGTTGTTTCATGTTCGAGTTGGATGAAGCAAGCGTTCCCGTGTACGTTACAGAGGACGGAATAGACGCTGCGCTAGATATCACTGGGTTCTGCGGTCTTACCGATTGCTGAAAATTACTTTTAGACATCATGGCAGATTTGCTAAGTTGCCCACCAGAACTGCTCATTGAGTCAGTAACACTAGTGGTGTTAACCATGTGTTGACTTCCGGTTGTGACTACTCTGGTGGTGGTGGTGGCACTAGCTTCCGCTTTGATTTTCGGTAATATTCTATTAGGATCAGAGTGCACTACGGTGAGACTTGGTGGCAAGATACTTTTGATTTCGGGTGGTATCAAGCACGCTGGTAACTCGTCCTTAAGTTTGGGGTTACTGTCTACGCGGACACCTCGCTTATCGGTGGGCAACTGCCCTGCGGTTGATACGGCAGAGCTGCTGCTTTGAATACACATTGCACCCATTGTTTTCAGTTCAGTCTTCTGAATGGATCCCACAGAGCTACCAGAGGGGATAGGAAGTAGTGTTGCACCTGTTCCAACGGCCATTGGAGCATTGCTTGATAACGGAACTTGGAGAGAAATCGAACTGGGAACTTTATTATTGTCGGCTTCCATTTTGGATTGGAGATGGGAATTCGAAGAAGGTTCACGTTTAAAGGTTACTCCGGCTTCCGACACGGGAATTGTTCCCTGTTGTAAAACTTTGTTCGTTTCACTTATAGACAACGGCTTGGCATCTGAAGTACAGGGAATTATTACCAAGTCACTGGAGTGGGTTACAAAATTGAGTTCCTTCATTAAAGACTCTGAAGTACTTTCTCCGACTCTTGTATTGGGCTCTATTTTCACAGCTCCGTCAACAACAGGCAAAATCGATACTGACGAGGTGGATTTTGGAGAACAGTCTCCTTTTGATTCTTCCTTGGCTACTAGTCTTACAGTAGTAGGAACATCCGGAAACAGCTTTCCATGTGAATTGGGTTTCACTTCACAAATTGTCACGTCTTTTAAAGAAAGACCAAGGTCACTCTTTTGCAACTGACTGAAATCGCTAGCAGTTGTGGCACTGTCTGTTGATTTGGGTGTGGTAGGAGTTGTTGCAACAGTTACTGTTACTTGCGAACTTTTTACTTCTGTAACAGTAGTTGTTGTACCTGTACTGGACTGTTCTGAAAGGGATGGCTCATTAGGCTTTAGTTTCTTAGCCACAGTAGAGTTTTTGTCACTGCTTTCAGTATCTCCAGCACGCTTTCCGGAAGGCAAAGAAGGCGATAACGTTGGAACAATCTTTTTGATTGAAGAGATCTCTATCGTTCTAGCACAGGAAGATCCCTCTTCCTCGTTCTCATTTATACCACTGCTGTCTGAGTCTGATGAGTCCTTTTCCTTTCCCTCGGCATCAGTTGAGTCCTCATCAGATTTGGAACTCTGATGAGCCTCTGTCGCGTCAACAACATCCGAATCAACTTTCTTTTCAGCGGTTTGTGAAAGTGTGGTCTCCGCTGAAGTACCAGGTAAACTAGATAAGGATCGCAGGGGCTGCTTTCTCTCTAATGGCACCGTTTGGTTTGCCGAATTGTCACTCTGGTGAGTGGAACTGGTTACTGTTGCAGAAATTTCCGTTGATTTAACCGTTTCGATTGGCTTACTCCCCGAGCGTGATGAAGATGGGTATACAGCCTTTTGTCCCCATATTGGCTCAAAATGCTTTACCTGCATGGTCATGAATATTAATAGCATTACATCCGTAACCTAAAATGTTTTAAGCTAATGCATAAAGTGAAAGGGCACAAGCAGAACTGCTGAGTCTATAAACATGAAACATTAAAGAATTCATTACTCATTTCATTTTTTTAAAAATCATAACGAGCTATTCAAAAAGTACTGGTACATACTTCACTGATGAATCAGGTCCTGTTATTGCATCAACCTCAGGTAGCAACTGAATCAGTTTGTATTGGTATAATGGAGGCAGCAGTGAAAACGTATGCTTATTCAAGATTGCTCTCAAATTAACTTGTGTCAGTAGGGACCCTGGTGTTTCTAAGTCGATGTGCC
>JAHZMV010001538.1:0-11652 GCA_027743765.1 Coecobrya sp. COE2 | reverse complement strand
AATTAATAAGCATTAAAGATAAGCTATCTGGAAATCCATTTTCATTATAGTGTATAGGCACGTAATAGGCACCGAGTTGGGCCTTTGTTGTCGTTTTTGTCCGAGATCATTTTAATGTCAACATAGGTATATGTTTTGTTTGCAAACAATTATTTTTTGCAAAGTTTCCTTAAGTTTGAAGGTTACCAAAATAAGTGAGGCGTTCACGTGATTTTTTAATGTATACTGCACTTTATTTATGTCTACAACAACAACAACACATGCGTTTAGTATAAAAAATAACATCATTTTATCAAATTAATGAGGTTGTCTGTCTAATGATCAGTCATAGTCAATGCGTAATAATTTGGGAACAACAAAGAAACATAATATGAAACGTGAAAAGAAAATCGAGTCTTTCTTTGGCATACCTTTGACATTGGCTTTATTGTAAAGAAGTTTTCTTCAAATAATGAATAACAGTTTAAGCATGAATAAAATATTTTAAAAGCATTATACGAATAAGATGGCGTATCTGTATTTGTTCCAAATCGTTTCCTCACAAAAAGAGGTAGGCGTAAGAATGTATTGTTAACCGTAATTTTTTAAGTCGTTTCGTTTCGACGCAATTTCAGTTACCCTTCATCCGATAGAATCAATTACTATTTTACATGCCACGTGCTATATCCCTTGTCACCTTAATAAATACGTGTATATAAAATGCTTTTGTAGCATGGGCAATTTAATTAGTTCTTTTCTGACCATATAATTTGGAAAAACGAGTAACAGGAAGCCCATAATTTTCTCTTTTTACTCACTACCACAAAGAAAGCAAAGCGAACATGAATGAAAATTGTCATCAGCAAAACTGCATGAATCATTGTTTCTTTTGTGGAAAGTGTGAAGGCGTTTGCAGTCCACATTTTGTACTTCTCAACAACGCAAGATTGTAATTTTCTTTGCACGTCACTTCGATACAACTTCCTCTATTGTTATACAAGTTGGCCACCCATACCCTTGAAAATTTACTTATGAAGGGAACGATCTCTATGAAAGGTGATGTCATCAAGAATGGCGATAAACAAGTAACCTATCCCCCTCAAATCTTTTCACATTTGATGGACCCTTCAAATAAAATTCTTAACAGAGTTGGAGGAAGTCTGGGTTCCAATGATTTCTCAAAATTTTTCACAACAAGTACTCAGCACTCCAATTTTCTGTATGTATATTTTTGGTATGCCTACTTTTTACTCTTGGTTCCGTTTCGCTTTCAAAAAATCGGAGAAGGAAAATACGAAATTCATCGTTGGCTCCCACAACAGGTTTTTATTGAAATGGTTCTATTTATAGCTATACGTTAAAAATAATTTTTAATAAGGTGCTATCCATTTTTTCTAGATTTTATGTGGATTTTCGAACTTCTTATCGGTTATTAGACTATTTACGACAGTACGCTCTACCTTGTTAAAAATACGTGGTGGAGATCCAATTTCCTTCTTTATGCTCTTTTGTGAATGTTCCAGTTTCGTGTTTAAAGTGACAGCTTTTAGGCTGTTTTGGACTAAACGTTATGCATTTAAAAAATTGCTAAATTTTCTGAGTAGCAATCATTTAGTACCTTATAATCCTTACAAGGTAAAATTAAACAAGCAAATTATGTGTATTCGAAATTAAACATACAGAATCCACATACATATTTGATTTGTATTTTTTTAACATGCAGATTGAGTCAATGAAGACTATATCGATTTTCTGTGGCGCATATGCAGTTTTAAGTTTTCTTAGAATGGTCTTTGGATCTACTTTCATTAACTACAGAGATTGGTCTCCGGAGTGGATGTACAGGCGCCTGGTTGAAGATGCTCGATATACGTTTTTCCTAAATGCCAATCCCTCCAACACAAGCACTGCCCCAAAACTGGAAGAGATTACTGGAGCAGACACATTTCTAGCAGTTATACAGGGACTCTCTATACAAAGTCGCTTCATTACAGGCTTTTTTGTTGACTTATGCATTTTAGTCCATATTTTATCATTATGGGCTCCTGCCGCAGGCTTTACTAAAAAACTACGCTCCCAAATTCCTATCCTGGTTGGTTACAAGGAAAACGAAGATATTTCTTTTGAACAACGAGGCTCCCCAGCCATAACGGAACTGGATTTGGTACTGACGCAGTTTGAAGCGTTGAAGACATTATCTATTTTAGTTGGAGAGACGATAGGAGATGCAATAATGCCATATATTGGGGAAGCCCTCTTTTATTATGCGATATACTTTGATAGTGTGGTAATGACACCAGACATTGTGACGAGGATGGTACTCATATTTTTTTACATTTCTGCCATGTGTATTCTCATGTTTTCGGCAGAAGTTGTTCGAAATGTACGTTCATTTTTCTTGGGTTCTATTGAAAATACCTGAAATTGGAATTTTCTCTATGTAAATGCATATGCTATAAATGTGTCTAAGAACGCATTTATTGTCGATTACAGATGCGTTGGTTTAAAACATGGCTTGGTGACAAACGAAGGTTGCCATTAATTGATCAAAATCAATTAGCAGTGATTCTGGATGATTTATCGCAACACAGCATTGGCATTACCGCATCAGGGATATTAACTTTAAATTACCCATTTGTCGGAACGGTAAATCATATTATTTTATTGCAAGTGTTCTTATCACTAGCCAGAAAATTAAGATTAATGATATACATTTTTTTATTGATTTCAGGTTGTCAGTGTCCTTATCACATACTTCATTATAAGACTACAGACTACAACAAGCACAGTGTAATNTTGGCATTACCGCATCAGGGATATTAACTTTAAATTACCCATTTGTCGGAACGGTAAATCATATTATTTTATTGCAAGTGTTCTTATCACTAGCCAGAAAATTAAGATTAATGATATACATTTTTTTATTGATTTCAGGTTGTCAGTGTCCTTATCACATACTTCATTATAAGACTACAGACTACAACAAGCACAGTGTAATCAGTAGAATCAACAGAGACGGTCGTTTATGACTGAGGACACAATTTGTGCAAAACAGCAACAACGTGAGCTATCGTTCACAAACAGAAAAACAGCCATGAACACAAGTTAAGGGAGAACACTTGCCTTGCACGAGACGAGATAAGCTTTGACAGGTTGTTTTGAAACTGTGAATGACCTTTGTTGTGTATAAAATCAAATGTATAACAGATCTGGATTTAGAGATGCCAACTGATATTTTACCCAGTAAATGTATGTTCTTTATCTATCATAGCGAATAAAATCAGCATGTAAAATTAAATTACATTTAAGTTAATTCTTTTCCAGATGTATAATACGTAAGTGATTTTAGTTTATGAATCATAAACTAATGACTGGCAACATAATAATATTTATGATCTAACTACACCTAAGAATTTATACGGAAAGAACATTAAATAACATTAAAATGTATGAGTTTTTAAAGAGTTCGTTTTGATTTTTTTTTTCAAAAATCCTTTGTATTTAATATAAAAACTCATCATATGGTTGAATCCATTAAATTCGCTGGTACATTTTTCTGCACTTATTTTCATACATTGGGAATTGGAATACGCTCTATTAAAATATTTTTGTAGCTATTTAGAAAATAAAGTCACACAATGCATAATATAATGCATCCACTCAATCTGTTGCAATCTAACGATTATGGAATATGCCTAAATGAATAATTCATTAAAGCAGCATAGATTAAGACTTAATTAAACCTTATTATGGATTTGAATAGAGATTCTTTTGTAAATGCTTGTCATGAAAATTTGTGCATGTTAAGTTAATGCATTAAACCCTGAAAAAATAAGAATTCTAATGATCATTTTATTTAATATCTTACATGAATCCACATATTTTTTATTTTGCAAGACAATTATAGTTACATAACCACTTCTACTCGTCAACAAATACATGAAATCATTACACATGAATAATTGCTTCTATCTCATCGTTATTTTTAATCTAACCAGCAATCGGTCAATTTTCACCGGTGGATTCAAATGGAAAAAAATTAATTGTTACTTGTCGCTATTCGTAATGCGTGATTATGAAAAGCTGTAAGCTTATTTCCACTTGTTCCTTCCTATATGTGTCTTGAATATTTCATAAAACTTAAATTAAAAAAATAATGAAAGCACTCAATCCAAAGAAAAATGCTGGAAACTTCCTTAAAAACAAAGCAATAGGGAGAAACCCTAGTGGAAAGCCATCAAATTCACATCAAGATCGCCATCATCATCATTCAAACTTATGTTATGTATATTTCCGATTTTCTTTTTTCTTCCTATGTTCTCCATTTCGCTTTCACAAAGATAAGAATGGCAACTTTCAAATTTATCGCTGGTTTCCCCAGAGGGTATTGGTCATAGCAGTAGCATTCTAGTTAATTATTAAACCAATTAATTGAATCTTAAGCTAATTCAATAAATTTTGTCTAGATATTGTGTGCAATTGCTAATTTACTTGCGATTTTCAAATCGGCAACTTCGTTGCGAAGAACATTTGATGGCATGAAACTAGGAGAGGATGGCCCTTTGGAATATCTTCAACTTTTCAGTAGAGGTGGCGGAATAATGTATGTCTTGGCTTATTACAAAGGATTTTGGTTCAACAATGAAGCTTATATGAAACTCATACAGTTTCTTGACAAGAATCCTTTGTTACTCCCGTCACGAATTCGTTGGGTGAGTAATATCGACATGTAACAATAAGTTAATAATCGCAATTAAAATACAATTAAATAATGCTATGTCATGATTTTTAGGTTCACACTACAACATTTGCTACATTGTTGTGCTCGTTTGTCAGTGGATTCACTATTTGCAACAGTTTTGCATTACTCCGAAAAACTAACTGGTCACCAGAATTGTGGTTTAGGAAACTTTTGGACGAGTCGCGTTACACGTTTTTCGTTGAAGCCAAGCCCAGTTCTTCGTCCACAGACCTTTATCCTTTTACATTCTTAAATCTTTGTTTGGCACTTACTGAATTTTTCTCATCCCAATTTCTTAGCTTTGCAGCTTATTTTGGCGATTTGTGTCTTTTGATGCATGTCCTGACTTTGTATATCCCACTTTCATCCTTCACTAGCATAATTTACACACAAATAATTACCAGCATTCGAAGTGATGGAGAGGTTAGTGGCAGGGAAGAGGAAGCTAATATGAACATGTTTCTGATTCATCAGGACCTTAAACATTGCATAAAACAGGACGCAGATGACAAGATTGAGAGGTTCCAGTCGTTAAAAACTTTGTCTGAGTTGATTGGAAATACTGTGGGTGTAATGATATTTCCATTTTTGGTGGAAGCATCCTTTTACTATTCAAGGTCTTTTCATGACATGCTGATAACCAATGATATTTGGAAGCGGTTGAGACTTATGTTTTACTTTGCAATGGCATCAATAATTATTATCCTCTCTGCTGAAATAGTTCGAAAGGTAGACTTTTTCATTGTATGGTACCCGTACTCTCGTAGTGACATTTTGCCCACTTTTAGCAAAAACTATATCTATTGCATTTTGTAATTAAAATTCTGTATTTCAGATTCGATGGTTTAGATACTGGCTTGGTGAACGGAGACGTACAGAACTAATTGATACAAATCTATTTGCGTCTTTGTTGCAAGACTTAAAATTGAACAAGGTTGGGATTTCTGCGGCAGGAATGTTTATTACGGATTATAATCTTATTGGAACGGTGTGTATTATTTAGCATTTTATCATAATGAAAATTATTCCTTATCTTTATTAAATGTATTTAGAATTGTTTTGATATTATTTCAAGGTGGCATGCTTGAGTGTGACATTTTTTATAGTCCGTTTACAATCTCCAGACTGGATTCAATCATAAAATGTTCTAGATATTTGTAATCAGGTCTCCAGTTAGCAAGGCACGGGTAGCTTTTCAACTAGTTGTCTGGTGATTTTTCCAGTTTTTCCTTTCGGAAGAGAATCAACAATGTAAACCCCACCCCGAAGGTGTTTGTAGGGTGCCAGGTTTGCTGCAAATAGATTATATGAAACCGTTTGTTAACTTAGAAAAATTTCCTTTCCTTTCCTACAAGTAAAATACAAGTAGGCCCATTGCTGTACATACCGTTCGCAAACTGCTTGATATCTTCTTCAAGTTGCTTCCTTTCTCCCGAGTTGGGATGAACAGTAACAAACGCACGCGGAACATGGCCGCCAGCATCAACTACGCCAATCACACAAACTTCACTAACCTTCGGATGCTTTCCTATCGTATTTTCCAACTCGGTTGGAGAAATCTTTCGGGTATCAAATTCAAGATTTAGAGTGTTATTACATATACCTACGCAAGTATACGATAGGCAAACGAGGCTGTGCAATAATATACATATAAATAAACGTTAAATGTGCAATAACTTACATGATCATTGTAATACTTGAAAATTTCCTTTGATCTATCCACCACGTACACAAAACCGTTTGAATCAAAGTATCCGACATCACCAGACCTAAAATAGCCATCAACGAACGCTTTTTTGGTAGCCTATGGGATAACAATCAGAATGAAACTTTTGTTCAACTTGCTGTAATGTATCTACATGATATATACTACTAAATGTAATGCTACCTCAGGATTAAATAGATAGGAATGGAATAGTCCTGGAGTTTTAAATGCATATTTCTCCTTTCTCGTGTGGTCCTAAAACTTTTAGGGTTTCGACATCCCTAATTTGTAGGTCTGTTCCAGGATATGGTTTTCCCACAGAAAAATCCGGAATATCTATAAATTATAAGCTTACATTTTAGTATGCAATGCAGTTTAATTAAAATTGAAAATGGTGAGTAGTTTTGATACCTCGCATGCTTGGAACGTCCCGTTTATTCTCATCCTTCATAATAGCACTAGTCGTGCCAATCATGGCTTCCGTTAATCCATAAGCCTTCATATGACAAGAATAATTGGTTTTTAAATATAAATCAGAACCCATTTTGTAACGCATAACTGGTATGAGTTATTGACTAACCACCACAATATCCCGCACATTTGGCAATTTCAGCAATGTTTTCTGAATAGCGGGTGTTACAGGCACTCCACCAGATAATATGATTTCAATACTGCTAAAATCATGTCCTTGACCTTCGGGACCTGCCATTGCCACGAGAAAGGTTGGAAATGCAAATGCCAATCCAGGCTATGTTTCAAAAATTGAATTGGTTGTTAATATGTCATAAAACAAAGGAGTTTAGGAATAAGTAAACCTATCTCTCGCTAAACAATGTACGTACCTTGTATTTAATTGCAGCATTAAAAATATTTTCTTGTGTCAGACTGGACACGACCACGGTAGTTTTTCCAGCGGCTAAAACAACTAATCCTATTGTTGTTCCGCTGATATGTGTAGCCTTTGTTGCAACGAGATTGGGTTTGGGAAATGTCCATGCAATGCGTTCCATGAGACGGCATTGGTATAAGAAACTCTTATGAGTGTGGACGGCTCCCTTTGGAAGTCCTGCAGCGTTCACATTACAAAATCAGATCAAACTCTGCCATTGTTATTATTAATTGGTATCTTTTATGTAACTTTTATACCTGTGGTTCCAGAAGTACATAAGACAACTGCTATGTCGTTTTCTGACACAAGTGGATCCGGACAATCTACAAAATTCAACAAACTTAAAAACATGGTTTTCTTATACATACGATATAAATGGACAAACTGTGCGTTACCAACCAGATCCATCATCTTCCTCAAGAAACTCTTCAATGGAGGGTAAACCGGAAGAGTTACGATTTACCGTGATCACGTGAACTTTCCACTCGGAACTTTCCGCAACTTCTTTACACATTTTGCTTGTCTCCTCTTCACAAACTATAAATTTTATTTTTAACTCGTTCACCCGATACAAAATAGTACCTAGAAAGATCGTTCAATGAAATTCATTGTTGTAGAAGAGAAAATTTCTTTTAATTTAATTAAATCTTAAAGTGAAGTTTATGCAGTATTTGAGATTACTGAAATCATCGTCCGGGTAAGAGGCTCTCATAAAACCGTTTGCTCGCCATACCCCAGTCAGCATGATGTGCAATTTGACCAAATCCTTGACCATGTATATCACTGCATCTCCTTTGCGCAACCCTAATTTGTAAAAAGCACTGGCAATTTTCTTGGTCTCTTCATCAAACTTCTTAAAATAGCGCTTCTCCCCCGTGAGACTGTCAACCTGTACAATTTGTTAATTTACAAAGTAATAAGGTCAACTTAATTTTTAGCCACGATGAAGCCAACAAAAATACATGTCATTATGCACGGAAGTGGCAAAAACGTTACCATCCAGTAATCCCGTCCTTTCCTCTGCATATTGCCTAGCCTTCGCTAAATAGTATTCCGGAAAAGTTTTCTCTTTCACTGGTTTGAGCTCTTCAAATTTGGACTGCAGAATGGATTCACTCATTTTGTTGGCTGAAGATTTGGAGAATTACTTAGGTTCAAAGTCCACGTGCTCGGATAATCTGTTATTGTCTCGGATTTTTGCAAGTCGGTTGTATGCTACTTTGGGAGCTTGCAAAGGACTGATATGAATTTTGCTTTGCTCTGGCTAGTTATAGCAGATTTATCAAGATTTTCATTTTTAATGTTTTTATAGAACTAGATTAGATACATTTGCATTGTAAGGGTAGTAATATTTATAATGAATCATAATCCAGACGAACAGGTTTGTATAACGTGTTGATCCTTTAACAGCATTCCAACAAGCAGGATTCTCAAATATCATGGCAAGTTGTTAGCTGTTAATACCTATCTGCTGCATACCTATTCGTATATCAATCAAGTCCCTCTTCTATTTATTACTCATTCAGACTGGATTAGATACACGAGGTATTAAATGCAAGTGAAACAATAATGTAACTTGTTGTATGCTTTGATAATATAATCACCACATATACACCAAATAGAATATGAATACATAAGTATATTATATTATGGCAGTTACTTTTACAGACTCCTTACAATAATAGAGGTACGTTGTGACATGGTGAATGGAATAAAGGAAACCTTAATGATGACGTGCAGAATTTTGTGCAAAAAGTGACATGCTCGCTATTGAGCACTAGGTGGGAAACTGGCAATTACAGTAAACCAAACAAATGGACAAGTTTATGTTGTATAATTTTTTTATGCGCAAGCATTTTAAAAAATTTAGGATTAGGGTAGACCAGAGGATAATTTCGCGAATGTGAATTCTGTATCTTAACACGAAATACGAACTGTCATTTATTGCATAACGATAATGATGGAGCTTGGTATATTGGATAAAAACTAAATTGAAGGCACATTATAATATCCTGACTCTTCGTAAGAAATTTTCAAGGTTGGCTACTGCTACAAGGTTGTTGAAAGTCCTAATGAATTTTTGAGCTCCTGCGTACTGAATGAACTGCTGGAAATAACTAACATCATTTTCATTTCAAACTAACAAAGCCTGCAAAGAACATGTAAAAATGAAAAATAATTATTTTTCTAAATCAAAATTCTGAATGACTTATATAAAATTGAAGACAAAATTTTTATTGTAATTCATTTAATTGCTTCATGCACTAAAATATTTGAATGATTCAGAAGATGGTTTTGCGAAACATTTTATTGTCATTTGACTCATTAAATTAATATAATATATGTGCCTATGTCTAGTTACACCCCCAATGTCATCACAATGACGCGTCCCACAAAAAAACAGTGCCTCATTATCTCCATTTGCCATTAGGAATTTTATTTTCATAATGTACAGTAACACGCGATATTATAATCATACAATTATTTTGCATGAGAAAATTTCTAAACCTGAAGTTTTTCAACGAGCTGCCTTGATATTTTTCCAGTTTTTCCTTTAGGTAACTCGTCAACAATATACACACCTCCTCGCAAATGTTTATATACAGCAAGTTTTCCTAAAAAGTTGATAGCCCGAATTATTAGTTTCATTTCCTTTCATGCTTCCTTTCCATTTAAACCCCATAACTCTATAATAGCTTTACCATTAGCAAACTGCTTAATTTTCTTCTGCTAACTCATCTTTGGTCTCTGAGGAGGAGTTTGCATGGACTCTGACAAATGCGCGTGGAACATGACCACCAGGATCGGGGACTCCTACAACACAAACTTCACTGACCTTGGGATGCTTCCCAATGACATCTTCCAGTTCGGTTGGGGAAATCTGAGACATTGAATTACGAACATGAATAACACATAAAAATCTTGTGTGTCGTATTTAGGGAAGCAGTTCGATTCATTGAAATGAATACAGTACATGATCATTAAAATATTTGAAAATTTCTTTTAGTCTATCCACAAGATAAACAAATCCGTTGGTATCATAAAATCCGACGTCCCCCGTCCTGAAGTAACCGTCAACAAAGGATTTCTCCGTTGCCTAAAGAGAATACAAAGTTGGGTGGAGTGGAAGATATAGGATATATTGCCCATACCGTTTTATGTTTGTATATTTTATTGCATTTAATAATTCACTAATTACATACCTCTTTATTATTTAGGTAGGAATGGAAAAGTGCAAGTGACTTAGAACAAATTTCTCCTTGTTGGTTTGGCCCAAGGATTTCTAAAGTGTCTGGGTTCCGGATTTGTAGTTGTGTTCCAGGACAGGTTTTGCCAACGGAAAAGTCAGGGAGATCTGTAAAAATTGGTTGGAATGGAGAACTTATATGGATTCTAAAGGTTTTCGTTCCTTGTCATTTAGTTTGATGTGTTACTTTTAATTCCAAGAGAATCCTTCTGATGATCTTCCAGTACCACAGCACTGGTGGTCAAAAGAAGCATTTCAGTCATTCCGTATGCCTACAAGTTATTTCCGCATTATTGTTGATAATTGTATAATACATTTATATCTTGTTTGAAATACAATTGAGATTTAATGCGTCAATTTTTACCACGACTATATCCTTCAAATTTGGAAGTTTATACAGGCTCTCTCTAATGGCAGGAGTTACTGCAACTCCCGCAGTGTATATAACTTCAATGCTGCTGAAATCCCGTCCATGTCCATGTTCATTTGCCATTGCAATGAGAAACGTTGGAAATGCCATCACATATCCGGGCTGGTGATTTAAGATAAATATAATTATTACAAGCACCAGTATGGATGATTTTAATTTCATGGTGTTTCGAGAACCTTGTATTTCTCCACAGCGTTAAAAATGTTGTCCTTTGTCAAACTTGAAACAGCCACTGCCGTTTTCCCACAGGCCATAATGATTAATCCAAGTACGGTTCCGCTAATATGAGTAGCCTTTGTTCCAACAAGGTTTGGTTTATGCTCTAACAGAGGTCCAAGTTCCAATGATCTCATTTGGTACAGGTAGCTCTTATGTGTATGGACGGCACCTTTGGGCAGTCCTTTACAGTACAAATATTAGCACTAACATAAACTAACCTACTGCTTGCTAATTAAAATCAGTCTAACTACGAGTCTACACTTGACTATTACGTCAAAATTTATACTTCTACTACCTGTTGTACCAGACGTGCAAAGTATGATAGCGGGGTCATTTTCCGTTACTAGGATTTGAGGACATTCTTCAATGCATTCAAAAAATATCAATCGATTAAAACAAGCACTATTCTAGAAACAGTTATTAAAAAGCAATTAAAATACAT
>JAHZMV010001537.1:0-10019 GCA_027743765.1 Coecobrya sp. COE2 | reverse complement strand
TGTGTGGTAGTATGCCTTTGTACGAGTATGTTACACATGCAAAAACAGAAGCAAATTGCGGTTTGCGTTTCTGAAGGATAAATTTCGAAATTCAAAATTGTCTTCTGCGAATCTTGATGCCACTGCTGCTCCTTGATTTACATGGTGTTAGTTATGTGCATTACCAAATAAAGTTAGCCGAACGTTTTGATGATAATGACATTTGAAATGTACCATGTAATTAAGATAATCAGGCATTGAAATTCATAATCAGAAGTACTTTGGTTTGGGTGCATGTTGAGTAATTATAATGAGTTGGATAGGAAAATGTTGAAATGTGACGTGTTGATATTTATTACTAATAACTTTGTTTTCTTGTCTTTCTAATTACAGCCCAGATTGAGATCATTCCATGTAAGGTGTGTGGAGATAAGTCTAGCGGGGTCCATTACGGAGTAATCACGGTAGGTTAACATTCAAAATAATTAAGTAATGTTATAGGAAATAATTCATGAGCAACTAATCGATAATCGACAATGTAAAATGCAATGGATTAAATTGTTAATTTGTCTATTCGTTTTTGCTTCCATAAGTGAACTTCCTTTAACATGATGTATTACGCAATATTTTTACCTGCAGATTGGGCATGCATAAATAAAAAACCCTTTCGCTTTCACCGCCGAGTACGTTCGAAAATAGATCGTTGAATCTGATAAGAAAAAAAGTGAAAGGCATGGTCGCCATTCCGCCACTTTACTTTTGACTTTTCTTGTTTCTATAAATCAATACCACGTCGTAAGTTGCATAACGAAAATAAAATCATCATTTTTTCACGAATAACATGAAGGGAATGAATGATGCATTATTATTGCCTTATTATTACTTGTGTTATGCTTTTTAATGGATGAAAATATGACACATGTGAAGACGTATATTTTCTTGTTATTTTTTACTACTACTGCTCACCTACTTTTTTTCGGTGCCTCCTCCTCTGACTTTTAGCTAAATGGCTGGTTGTTATATACACTATTGTACCAAACTATAAGACTATAGTATTGGTAGTAAAATGGTAAATGTAATCGTAATGTTGATAATGCATGCGACATGTCGTGCACATTCTCTGAAATAAATGAACTGGCTAAAAGACTAACTGGCTTCATTTGTGTACTTTCATGGAACACAACCAAGAAATAAAAGTTATGAATGTACAACAAGTGCTGCCCTGTACAACATTCCATAGCAGTTTTTCGCCTCTCTCTCGTTGCCTTTCTCCTTCCATTTTTCTTCTTTTTCTTTCAAAAATATCGTTTTGTTTTATGTCGAATATTTTTTGTATATACTTGTATACTCGTAATGCTATTATTTTCACTTTTGATAATAATAATGATCATAATATAATATGGCAGAAAACAGCCATAACTTTACTTTGGTTTGTTGTTGTTGTTGACTCTGATGATGATGATGTAAATATAATGTACATAAACTTTACACGCGTATTTTTATTGCCACCGATTTATCGCCCCCCTCTCCAAAAATGTAGGTCATTTATATAAAAGGCTGATAACCTTTATTTACATGCAGCGCTGTTTGCCGACACCACTATAATAAGCAGCAGCAAACATAAGCCAAACAGATCATCATACAAGTCTGGCATATATTTTCCTCCTGTTATATTGCACTACTATTCAACTGACAGGATTTACTTTACATTTGAATTAGCACTAGCATGTAATATTATTTGAAAATTATTATGTGTTTGGAAAAAATAACGCAAGTTTGCAATCATAATAATAAGCTGTACTTTTCATTTTGTGTATTTTTTATGTGAATGACGACTGATCCAGAAGCATGCACATACATATAATATATGCATAATATTATTATAAATTTCTGTATGGTTCGCATACCTACATAGCTAAAAGTGATAGTATTGATAAAGTTGATGGGCTGAACTATTTCCACTTTCCATTTTTCCTAATAATATTTTTTATCTTTATCCTATGAACATTCATTCAATTGTCAGTGTGTAACGTGTTATTATGTAAGTGCAGTAAACTTATTATAGTAAATAAACTAGCTGGTGTTATTAAAATGACATGATCTGATGAGTATACTATACTGGTATTATGAATGAAGACCAAAAATACTTTTTTGCTTCCCACTTTTGTATACAATCACACGAGACGTGAATTGTATTTAAATGAAAGAAGAATATTATTTGGAATTGGAACACGTTTACTGAAGAAGGAGGATACATACATACAGAATATGGTGCTGTTGACTGGTGCAAAATGAATATTTTTATTGGAGAAATATGGGAGTGCATTATAATAAAATAAAATTAGTGCACGACGGAAAGATGACAAACAATAGAATTAAAGTAGTAATTTTCAACTGGTAGCATCTGCGTCACCTATCACACGGAACAAATCATTAGGGAATATTCTGATTCTGCCAACTTTGCACTTTAGTAACATGCTTGTTTAAACTCTAGCCAAACATTTGTTATTTTGCATGTATGTACCCATTTTATGCGTCATTTTGTTGAAAAACTCAGAACAAGGTTGTCACATATTATTAACAAGCAAATGCAGCATAACTAAATTATTGAAATACGCACATCGTTATCGGTACCATATCATCAGTGCAAAAAAGAAGAAACGCATTATCTGTATTACCTATTTGACATATTTACGAGAAAAATAGTAAATAAGTTTGTCCCATTAACTGCTAAAATAGAAAATGTATTTGACAACACATGATGATGATGAGGGAATGGGTCTTTTTCTTTCATTACACATGTTGCCGTATTCTTTGTAGAAATATACATAAGGTGGTTGCATACGATCATATGCATCTTCAGAAAAAAATCACAATCGCATGTGTAACCTATTTTTTCAGTGCGTATCGAAACTACACATGATAGGTATACATAGGTAAGAAGAACATAACATTTTTATGTATCTCGGCTTCCGAAAAAGAAAAGTTTAAAACGAGCTCGTTCAGATTGTCCAATAAAGATATTATTTAACAAGTTGACAATAATTTTCTCCTCCGGTGCGTACATAAAATGAATGTTTTATAGGATGAAGTTTGGCAATAGTGAATACATAATCACCCAAGAATATATACACACAGGAACAAAATACAAAAATAACACACATCGTTATCCAATTAACCAACTTACAACTTGTTAGTAAAGTAAGTAAAGTAGTAAAGCATAAACTAAAATAAAATATCTCAGCGTGCATTAGGTATTTGTACATGTACATTAATACACATGCTGCTTTGTTTAGTGCACATATATCTCGCTTAATTTTCTGTTCCTTCCTTCCCCTCACCAGCTTCCTAAAAATGAAATATTTTTTGTAACTTGACTTGTTTTAAAATCCTTAACCCAGACTTGAGACACATTAGTTGAGAGGCTGTCACTCCTATTTATTTTATCTTTTAGTCGCATCATTTACTACTATACTCTATAGACATATATATTCCTGCGAAAGAGATTTTTCAAAAGTGTCTTCTTCCTTCCTCCCTTTTTAGTTTAAACACTTTTTAAAAAATTGCCAAATTGCTTTTACATGTTTATTTCATCTTCTTGAAAAACTAAATTGGCAAAATGTAAATATACATTATAACAAGAAGAGATAAATGCACCGTGAAACTTGAAGTGAAGTTTTTTCGTTTTCGTCATCATCATCGACGAGACGAGAAAATTGCATGAATGCATACATGGATTTCTATTGGAAAAACTCGTGTATGTACCAGCTAACCCAATTTCATTGATCCCACCACTCTGTATCTCCTTCTTCCCCACCTACTCATATTTTGTCCTTTCCAAATCTTCCTCCGCTTCTCAAGTCAATTTCACGTTAAACTACTACTATGTACTACTACTCGCATTGTCAAACAAAATAGGAAAACAGAGATGATATAAAGTCGACTAAATAATCTCGCGGAAGAAGAAGATTGCATGATGGACTAAATATTTTGCATTCTGCGTACATATGTACTTATAGATATTCAGGATGCTTATGTATATTTATCTAGCTAAAGTACATACTAACTGATATAGGTGTCGTAAGGATGTAATATTACAATAACATTTTGTTTTGGCCTCTTGGTTCTTAACTTTTCATCGAATTATTTAGAGTGCAAACACAAACACGAAAAAGGCTTATATCATGTTACAAAAGAGGCGTACAAAGAGCACACACGACAAGTGCGAGTACTTTTCTCCAGTATCATTCTTCTTCTTTCACCAAAGCCAAACTCAAATACCGACCACTCCACTCATCTCTTTCCCACTTTTGTATATGTAGTAGCAGCAGTGGAGCCTCGATTCTGTTTCTTCGATGAGTTATACATGTGTGCACACATGTTTTATGCACAACTTTCCTGTCTCGAAAAGACGCAAGTTGTCAAAAATGCTTCACTTCATTTTTCATCTTCCTCCTGAAAACAACAAATGTTTTACTTCCTTCTCTTCCTCTCCTCTTTCTCTTTTATTTTACCCTAACTGAAATAAAAGCAATGAGTTATTATTATAATGAACTTATATAGAGATAGAGAATGGATACTGTTTGCCTGTAACTGTTTCATTCTTTTCCAGGGAACAAAAATATCATTGTTATATTTATACTTTACAAGCCAAAAAGCAAGTCTTCATTATTAAATACCATGTATACCGTCATATGAGGATTATGATTATTGCAGTAGACATAAGAACACATCAAACACGCGGACAGAGAGTACGTGAAATAATACAAGAGTCAATAAAAAGAGCAAAGAACTAAAAGCAGTTCAAGTAAAGAAGTTTAAAAAACTTTTTTTTGCAACAAAATGAATGCATATTATTTACGATGCCGTCGTCCTTCCTATTTGCATATAAAATCTCTAGCAGTGAGAGTGTAAAATTTGTAAAGAGGAACAAGAACAGCAGTCATAGTCATCTGTTTTATATTCCGTTCAGTTCAAATAAAAAAATGCAAAGTTTGAATTGAAGTCAGCATGCTGTGTTCAGAACAAGAATTTACTGACTTGAGTGAGTCTATATAGATTTTTTTCATTTTCTGTCCGTCCCGCTTACTAAATGTATGTCCATCTTTCTTGTAGACGGATGGACAATAGTATACATTGCTCAGCATCAAAGTAATGAGAAGCCGTTAGTACTCTTTCTCGTGCACTCGCCTTTGCTCCTGCTCCTGCTTTCCATCACACACTCAATCATCATCATCAAAAGATATCATCCATTTCATTCATCTATCTTTCTTATCCGTTCAACTTTTTTTTTATTCTTATTAATATTATGTTACACATGTTCTATATGTTCTATCTTCTTATAAAATACGAGATTCCACATGATCTTACCTACAAAGTTTATAAGAAATCTGCAAAAATAGAGTTTGATAGGAGGAGTATGGCAATAATAATAATAACAAAGTATTTTCATCCGTCCACATGTGTGTGCGATGAGAAGTGACGGTCGACGAACAAGTTAAATAAGTGTGTGTGTGTGTGTGTGCATACATACATACAAATCGCATGGATATATTATGGAGAATGTCGGTCTTCGTGTGTAAAATATATATAAAGTAGTATAGTATGTTGTGCGTCTGTAGTCCAAAGTTACACGGAGCTCTGCTCCTGCCACTGCATGCATTTATATTGAATGAACAGAACAGAATAAAAAGCGAAAGAGAGTCCCAGTTTGACCTACATTTTCTTCATGTTATGTTGGCTAAAAGGGTCGGGAGAACAAGCAGAAGCATGGCAGAAATATAGAGTGTCACTTATGTATATGTATGTATCATTATAATAATAGAGGAGAGAACGTGACAGTGGTGCGGTGGTATATGGTATAAATGGCTATATGGTAAACTTTTTTATAGAAAGGCAGCAGCACTAGTGCAGTGGAAAAGGAAAGTGAGAGTGTTTTGTCCATGCCATGCTACCATACCACTTTGCAGCAGCAGTGCAGAGGCAATGGGGGTAGTACTGTGTGAACTGTTCCATGTGCTTTAGTTTGGTTGGTTTTGGCGAAAGGTTTATCCACAAAGAATGAGAGATATATAGCTAACTATACCTACACCCACAACAACAGAGCCTATACCTATAGCATATTGTCTTATTTGTAGTACGACAGCAAACATTTTTATCATCAAGCTTTTCATTAGACAGTTTCAATATATATCTTATGCCTACTCACATGCTGGTTCTCTTATTGCATACATTCTTTCTCTCTGTGCGTTTAATAGGTTGTTATATAATCCTGTACAAGTAAACTTATCCAAACTTCACGGGGTAAATATGTATGGATTTGATATTACCGACTGAGCTACAGCAATCCCGTCGTGTATATACACGCTTGTTCCTTTCATCCACCACGAACCACCACTTTCTTCTTTCTACATACATTTAACTCTGTTTCTATTTGTATCATAAAACATCCACTTTCCACCCGAGTTCCGTAAATATCACATGAAAATGTTAAATGTACTGATGGCGATGGTGGTACAAGCAGGCTTTCAGTTCTGTTGTTTGTATTGTGTGTATTCGCGTTCTTTACTATATATCGATCAGCACACTGAAATTTAGCAAGTCAACTGACAGAGTATATCAATTCAAAGGCAGAATGTATAGAAAGGAAAGTATTATTACAAGGCAAAAGAAGAAAGCCGTGTGCCCACCTCCAACCATCCGAACAACACTACCTCCACCACCGCAACCGTCACCAAGTTTTTTGCGTGTTACTTCACCGTACATTTTACCCTGTCCCTTTTTACTTCCCTCTTGTATTTTCACTTTTTCTCGCTTCCTTTTGGTCCGTGTTTGTTTGCAAAAATGTGTATAAAAAACTCCCAAAAATATTATGATAGTTGTCGACAGAGTAGTCAGCGAGGCACTTTTAGGTAGTTTGGTTTTCTCCCAGTATCAATTTTACGTCTATCTATGTAGGTAACGTACATAAATCGAGCTGCCGTCATCATCATCATCATTTTCATGATTTTGCCACCACCGGGAGGAATATTTTTAATATAATATGATGGCATGCTCAAGTCATGGAGAGGAAGTCGAAGAAGAGTAACTGTTCTTGTAGGGTGCTGATGTTCCTGTGCTGCGCTGGAGATTCAGATAAAATGGGAAAAGTAATAACGCTGCTACCTTGTAAGCTGGGCGGTTTCACCAAAAATTTTGCAAGCTCCTCTTCCTAGGCTCTGTTCATTCTCTAACAATCGTATATGGCCTATACAGATATTTTGAAAGATATAACATGATGATTTTTCGGAAGCAGTAAGATTCGCAATATAAAAATGTTATATGCGTAAAATTCAGACTAGCAACGGAGCCCAGTATTGCTGTAATATCACTAAAAATGTATATGTTCATCTCCATCTCGTTATGCAGGATAGGTGGTAGTATCAGCAGCTGCTGGGAACTATTATGTAATAGCAAAGTACGAAAGCAGAAAGGGCTTTTCTTTCCAACGGTCGGAGTCCGGAGTATATCGTCCGCGTCGTTGGCATTTTGTATTAAAGTAATAGGTCTCACACACCGCTTTACCCGCCTTTTGTTGCCGACCATATACCATTCTCATCAGTGCATGCATGCGTGCTTGGATGGAATGTAGCAATATGTACCTACAACAACCCTAAAGTATATAGTGCCTCCTGTCTGTGCCGCTTTTACTTTCTATTTCTATCACATACACTACTCCACCTCCTCCTACTCCTCCGCTTTTACTTCCAACGACTAGGAACGCGATATGACCAACATGCTAGCATCGAACCTCTTACTGGTTTTCTATACTCTCTTTAGTCTCTTAAACGAAAAGTTGTACTATTAAAGCATCTCTTGTCGAAATAAGGAGAGAGAGGAGCAAAGTATGATATTTCCTGGTTTGTTTGCCATGCTTATGCCATATTAAACAAAGTAAAAGTAGAAAGAAGTAAACTACACTAGCTACGCTTGGCAAAAACTTTTTTCCATTGTTGTGCCGACTTTATATGTAGAACAGGAAGACTTATCGTGGAGTAGACTACACAATGTGTAATGCTTTGTACATGCATACATTGGCAACAACACTAATGACGACTGATGATGATAATAATATGATGGTATGGCGGTGGATGAGGATCTAGTTTTCCCTTGGAGGAGAAAATAAAAATAATGTAGGAAACATGCTTTACGCAATGGAGTAAACCATCATCAGAGTGAACATCTAGTCTCTAGTTTACACACAGAGACACGAGAGGGCCGTGACGGAAATAATAAGCAGTCAGTCCGTTTTGCAAAGAGCTATAGTTTTTGCAAAGAAAAACAGTTAAATCAGCAAGGAAGCCGGAATGGTTGGAATTTGTTTTCCTCTTCGCCTTTCCGAGGGGTTCTTCCTTGTCGTTCTCTATTTCCCTTGGATGAATTAAAAATGAAACGTTTTCATCAGGGAAATCTGAGAAAAGATGAAAAAGAGGAAGACGGACAAAGAATTGCGATGAAATGGAAAAATAAAAGAGAGAAAGAAAATGGAATTACAGTGGTAGCATCCTTCTTCTTCTTGTGCTGAAAATAAATGCTTTGTACATTGCGAATCAGAGAAAAAAGTTGTAAAGCTAGGCTTTCAAAGAAAATAAGAAGAGGATTACACAGAGAAAAAAGAATAAGAAAAGAAACAAGAAGATGATCATTCCAACTCCACTGGTGGAAATAAGGAATAAGCCAGCAAGCAGCTGGATGTTATTGGAAAGAGAGAAAAAATGAACGTATTACTGTATTATTTTTATTTATCGTTTTATTTTATGGAAGCTATACATAAGAAATATATCTTGTATACTCACCAAAATGTGCAAAAATATACGCAATTTCATATTGCATATACATCACTTGTGCATGTGTCTTTGCGAAAAAATGAAACAGTCCTTTTTCTTACGGTGGTAGTAGTACGTGAGTAACTTTGTTAAATAAAAATAAAGTATATTGTAGATGATAGAAGGGAACATAGGTACATTTTTATAGTTGGTAATACTACAACTACTAAAGTGTGATGGCGGGGGTACTACAACTTCAAAAAAAGTTTTCTCTCTCTTCCGCATCGACGCTATAGAACACAACTCTCGTGTAAGTCGACAAGATCTTTTAAGCATCAAAGGAGATAAGATGTATGTGGTATATTGTAATAAGTATAGTCACTCTGGCACTGTCGTTTCGTAGTTGTAGGTAAACACTCAATGTTGTTGAATGCATCATGTCATAGTAAAAAGCATATAATATAGTGATAGTAGTAGTAGCTGTGTGGTAGTAGTAGAAATAGTAAAGCTAAGCCATAGCAGTTTCCGTATTAGAAAATCAGATGAAAGGCAAAGATTTTCTAGACAGGCGCACATCCTCCTATCAGCAAAATAGTAGTAACAGCATAGCGTAGTAATATTCTCTACTATATTTTACAACACCGCTAGCTCAAGCACTCACACAGCTTCAGCAGAATATATACATCATCATCATCATCACACCAAAAGAATTTTTGCAAAAAGAAAGAGCAAAGGAAAATTTTGTTTTAGTGTAATGCGCTAAGCAGCATACAAAGTACATTCATAAGAAGAATCAGTTGAAGGAGAAGAGGAAGAAGACGGTTCCATTTCCATTTTATTTGCAAAAGCGAAACGAAAGTTGTTGGAGAAAAAACATTTCATCCAAAATATACTTCTTTTATAATATATTTCGTATTATGGGGAATGGCAATAGCATAGATAGCGAGAGAGGCTTTTTACACGAGTGGAAATGAAAAGCAATGATGATGTGAATGTGAGCGACACAGACTCGGCTTGGGACTCCACTCGTCGTGGTGAGAGCCAGACGAGAACTGAAAGCCAGTGGGAATGAGTCAGTTCAGTTATATACGACGACGTGAGTGAGCAATGAGTAGTACGAATGTGTATAGGTATTTCTGCTCTAGTGCTGCTCCTGCTGCCGATGTTCATATTGATAATGATGGTATTTTCTTATTTTCTCTATAATATTATGTGTGTTATGGTGTGTATGCTTGG
>JAHZMV010001536.1:0-15247 GCA_027743765.1 Coecobrya sp. COE2 | reverse complement strand
TTTTATTTTATCCGTCTTTTCTAGAATCACGGCAGTAAATTATTGTTCATTGAATATTGAAGTAAGTACTGAAGAGTAGCAGCAGAGTACAATTTAATTAGCTAATAGCTAGACTTTTGTTGAGAAGGATTTCCACTAAACCGGAAAGTAGCTAATATGTAAGAATAATGCTTCTGGATTTGCTTTAAATGTTTCCTTCACTTTTTGGGTCCCATTTGCCACCATATCATTTTCGCAGAAATTTCTACACTTCTCTCTCTCGCTCTAGTTAGAATTATCAAAAAACCGTGCTTAACCTAACAAATACACCAAACATGATTTCTGATATAATGTCACTATATTAATTTCAAATTACATTTTATTTCATATTGACTACTTTTTCTTGGTTCCAAAACTAACCTATTTAGGTATGTATATTACAACATTTAATTTCATTAGGCAATTCCATTGACTGCAGTATTAATATTTTCATGTGCACACATGCATAATTACGTTATGTATCTATTCCTTCTTGACCTTCTGGCATTCATTAAAACTTAATTACTTATATAATATTTAGTTCAAGACAAATTAATATTTGAAAAGAATCAAGTAAAGATATCCAGACATTTTTTTGTATTCAGTATTGTTGAATACGTATCTTATTTTTATTGAACATAACTCCGCACACACTTTATCAAAAACTTTCTTATTTTAATCTATTCAGTTGAATTCCACTCTTTGAAACCATTTACATGATGTTAATTATTATACTTGAAGAAATTATTATAAAATACGTATGTAATTAACAGTGATTCAATACAGATGGATTATTTTGTAATTTATCGGGGGCACATATCAAATAGACGCAAAAAGTTCACATAAATCCATCGCTGCCACGGTGTTTTTCTCAAACAGTTCCTTGTACGATAGCACGTCCTTCAGAGAGGAATAGTTTCTAAAAGATGAATAAAAACATTGTTAGAAATTATATAATTACTCCTAATTTCTCCTTTTCAAAGTTTTTAAAAATAAACTTACTCCTTTAGAACGTGATCCGACTTCGACTTCAGTACATCTCCTGACGGGAACTTCAGCGAGAACTGGAAAAGACCTACGGCCACATCCACATCATACCAGTCATACGGCTTGGACAACAGTAAATTTTTCATTGCAGTTTCCAAGTCTGGAGTGACATCGTACTTGTGAGCAGCCACGAAAAGTTCGAAAGCAATTATGCAATTCTTCTCAGCATCTTCTTCACTCATGTAGTAGTAAATATACTTGAGAAACGCCCGGATGCTTTCCTCCGTTATGGCTGGCATTTCAATCTGGTGAGTTTTGGACTCCTTCATGTCAGTCTGGAACATGGCTGCAAAAACGAAACTAGAGACTGAAAGAACCGATTTGTGTCATTTGACAGGACTTCCGGTTTTCCAATGATAACCACATCACTATGAATCTCATCTTGAAGCATCTTTTCATAAATTACCATCCTATTTGGTGTTTTGGGCTCCTTCTGTAAAGTTGGCTTTCCAAATGAAATTTCAACCGTGAGAACGGCAGAAGTTTCTAGTTTTATTTGCCAACATTGTACAGGTACTGGGATGAAGAACAAACTGCAGAACTTTCTAGTTTTATTTGCCAACATTGTACAGGTACTGGGATGAAGAACAAACTCCTTGTCTTCCCACACGTTCCGATCGCCTTACTGTCGAGTCATTGCTGAAAAATAAGAAATTTCAATTAATGTCATTATAATTAGAGTAAACGATACAATAATAAATGCTTCTAATTTACGTGGTAAACTTTTAGAAAGTCTGCAGAAACTGAGCAAGATGAACCTTTTGGGGATTGCGTTCCAGTTCCAGTTGATTATATCAAATTACTTTGAAAGTTATTCAATGTCACAGTCACTCGAACATTATCCCTACCAAGAAAGATATTTAGGTCTTGGAGCAGTGATCCCGGATCCTGCCTGTGTTCAAGTGTGCCCTTGCAGGAAACTCGTTCAATTTTTTTCAAAGCGATGTACCCTGACATGTTTGTATAAACGCGCTTAGTTAGTGATTTCTGTTTAAGTTTTTTTTAAATTTCCGAACATAATATGAATTTTTGTGCAACTAAGTATATAGTTCTTACGCATCCGTCTCCGAGTCCAGTTTTTTATGTACTTCTATCATTCTCTCGATCGCACCGAAAAGTTGCTTATCATCATTTTCAGAAGACGCTTCAATATCGGAGTAAGCGTTTTCGAAAACAGCAACGTTTTCAAGGCAGCGTTGGTTATAGCATTTGTAAAATTTAATGTGGACATTTTATGCGAGGAAGAACTTCATTTTACGGACGGAAAACGTTTTCTTAAAACTGTGACAATAAGTGATTGAACACACTGCTTGACGGCGACTCATAAGGAGTGTAGTTGGAGCTCCGGCATTCAGCAAGTTACTATTAAGGTCAAATATTAATGATGATGTAGTATGTTAATACATAAACAGCAGATGATGTTACTACTGAAATGGTTTTCTGTTTGCACCGAGATTAGTACAAATTATAAAGAAGGCATTTTTTCTATAATATACTAATTGGATACTACAATGACGGTTCATCTTGAACTTAGGAAAATAGATATTTGGGTCAATGTGTCTTCTCTCACAGTAGGAGATACCTACCATGTTATGTCGTGTCATCTGTAAATTATTTGAATAATGATAATTTTTATAGGCATTCATTCTACATAGTCTGTACCACGATATTCTTGTTAAGTACGGATACGCATCTTTATAATGTTTTTATAAATATTCCACCCGTCCAATACTGAAATCACACTATCACTTTAGGTTGACGGTTGACTTTGCTATTCTCAAGATACCCACATTGAATATTCCGATTTCTACATACACAATGATACGACAAACCTACTCTCAGTAAAATCATTTGTTTAAAAAAAATCAACATTTATTTGAATAAGTTTTCTGAATCATGACATACTTGCTTTACTACGTCCATTTACTTAACATTCATAAAGTGTACGAAGTAAGAAGTGTTACAATATGTAATTTGGATAATAATTGAGTAATAAAAATCAACATTTATTTGAATAAGTTTTCTGAATCATGACATACTTGCTTTACTACGTCCATTTACTTAACATTCATAAAGTGTACGAAGTAAAATGTTACAATATGTAATTTGGATAAGAATTGAGGTCTAGAATAAATTAATTATCTTTAATTATAATTTTTTTAGATTTTGTGGTAAAGTGAAACATATCCACCCAGTTGCAGCATCAATGAAAGGGTAAAAATATAGTTAATATATTGTATATAAAATATAAAATATACCTAATATTACATGTTGTAGGTTCGGTGTTAGTATAATGATCAATTTAAAGTAGCATAGATAAAATATCCTATTTTTATTGTAACATAAACATATATTTTAATAAAGTATTCTGAGAAATTATCCAAAGGTTAGGAGTAAATTAACTGTAAGATCGGTTGTAAAATTTACACAAATTAGAGGCGTTAATCTATCAATAAAATTAATTGAGCAAAATCCCACTTTAACGAGAGCACAGGACCTATAAAACTTTTCCTTCCAGTGCCTATCCACCCAAGAACAATTTCGCCGTCTTTGACAATGTTGTCTGAGATTTCTTAAAACAGCTTCTGAAGTAATATAAATGCTAGATTGTGCTCCTAAAATCCCAATTAAAATAAACATGCAACAAAATAATAGCACTAAACAAAACGAAATTGAAATAAAATTGTCGACATTCCAGTCCTGACGGGTTAAGCCTACCACTGCAAATGCTTGACCGGTAATTGCCAAGAAAAGTAGAAGTCCCGTGATACCCCAACGCTGAATTTCATTCATCATATCTGCCATGATTTGGATTTGCCGGTATAAAATGGAGGCTTTGTATTGTTGTTCTGTCGAATACGCAGATTTACACATTCTTCGCCAGTTTATCAAATGGCTTCGAAAACTTAAAGTACAGAGAACCAAAAGCCCTGCAATTGCAAGTGGATACAGAGTGACCATAAAATGAAGTACAAAATGATTTGCAAGATATACACTCGATTTAACAAAAATATGCCATATTCGCATTGAAAATAAAATTGATTGTAAGCTATCATAGCTGGGCCGACATTCGTAAATAAGCCGATAACCAACCAAGGTAGGTTTGCAAGGAGTGCCAAAATGTACCCCGTACAAAAGTAGCATTGCAAGTGAAAATATTGAAGATGTGTAACTGTACGCATACAGAAGATTAATTCGTTCAAGAATTGTTAATTTTTCTTTTATAGCTAACTGGAAAATATGGCTTAAATCAATGTGGCCGTTGACATATGTAACCACAATTGATGAATATCGAAGAAAGGTAATTAGTAGAGACAATGACCAAACATGACAGGCTATTAAAATTACAGGAACTACTACTTGAAATATTGTGGGGGATCTTGTTTGACACGGTAGGGCACAAACGTGTTGAAGGATTATTGCCAACACGAAGAAGGAAACTATCAAACATTTACATTTCAATTTCAAGTTGCATGATTTGAAATTCTGAGGAGAAAGTATTTTCTTGGAGATTTTTGTCCCATCTGAGAATTGGTCCAGTTGTCTGTGCGGCGAGTTGGCAGAGTAATCCAAAAAGGCGGATATGGTTTAGAACGAGCATGGTGGAAAATATAGATTTTTGTGCCTCCTGAAATGTAAGTTATATTGCTTTCCTTAAATTAATTATTGTGTGTTTATTTACTAATATAACTTGAATTAATTATTTTCCTTACCAGAATAGAAGCGATAACTCTTCGTATTGCTGCTTTTGAACGACGATTTATGAGCAGTTCCTTAGATTTTCTGTAAAAAAATAACAATAAACGACGATCAGTAAAATGTATCTTAAATTGGGTAAAAGAATTAAATTCTAAAAGTGAGGATATCTGCTTTTACAACCTGTATAGTGATCCGAATATTTGTGATTGAATTAACTTAAAAGTGTGAATTTCTAAACTGAGAATTTGGAACATCCAACGTGACGCAGTACCTGAGATGCAGTAGTGTTCACACGGTATAATATTTAAAAGCTTAGAAAAGTGTTGATTTAGCGTAAAAAAGTATTTACTAGAATATATTTATTTTAGAATGTTTGGTTCGTTTTTGTCGAACGCCAAGTTAATATTAGCAGCAAGAGAAAAAACAAATGTTCAAATGTCTGGCAGCAGACCAATATGATGGGAATCTATTATTTATGTCAATCGCAGTCTTTAAATTTAAAAAAGGATTCATTTATGATGGTAAAACTATGATCGGTTTATTAAAAATTTTGTCTGTCTTAGAGAAATTCGGTTAGCAGGTGCAAGGAATTAGGTTTCCTGTTCTTCGAAGAAATACTTATTATATAAACATACCTTAAGTTCTGGGAAAATAACTTAAATATTTAATTAAGTACATATATTTAACAAGTGTTCAGTTTTCAAAAAGCGACACTTTAGAACCGCCTATAAAAATTTTTTCTGATGGAAAGTTCCGCGTCTGCCAAAGGATAGGCATTTACTCTGAGATTTGAACAGTCAATTATGATACTTTTGACGCTGAGTATATTTGTATAACTGGTAGCATTGCGTTGAAAGCTGTCAAGTGTACGAGCAGTGGCATTTAACTAGCAAATATTTTACAAAAGAAATACCTCTTTAGGTCAATATAATTCTCTAATATGTACATAATATTGTATAATGGCAAGCCTTCCAATATCCAATTTTACCTGAAAAGGGAAAATACGAAACGCCAAAACCTTCAAATTACACTTACTTAACGTCGCAAACATTTGGTATTATTCTTTTCACATCAATAATTAATCTTGAGCAAAGCGACATGATTTTCCATCTACACCATAAGGTTAAGCTAACCAAATGAGTTTATTCAGTAAATACATAAACATAAGCAATTATTAAACAGGCTTCTATGTCACATCACATCACATGTCCGCCCACACATAATTTAATAAAGGTATAATGATCAAAGTATTTTTGTGTGAATTTGGTCTGTACGATGTTTTCTCTCTTCTGTGGTATCATATTAGATGTTAGGTGTTTTGAATTTGCTCTTGCAGTTTGTCTTAGCCATGCATTTTACACGGTTATGTGCTTTTCGTAATTCGTTGCCTTGTCGCAAACATTTGATATTATTCTTTTCACATCAATAATTAATCTTGAGCAAAGCGACATGATTTTCCATCTACACCATAAGGTTAAGCTAACCAAATGAGTTTATTCAGTAAATACATAAACATAAGGAATTATTAAACAGGCTTCTATGTTACATCACATCACATGTCCGCCCACACATAATTTAATAATTTAATAGGTGTTTTGAATTTGCTCTTGCAGTTTGTCTTAGCCATGCATTTTACACGGTTATGTGCTTTTCGTAATTCGTTGCCTTACTGTCATGATCGACTAAATGGAAAACGCTATATGATCCCATAAATTACCAATAGTTTCGGCTCTTGAAAAATGAATGCTGTATACCTATTGTTCCATTATACCAACTATGTACACCTAATCAAAACATTAATAATTCAAGAATCCAATTCCGAAGTGTTTTCCATGGAGGTGTAAATATTTTAACCATTTTAGTAATCATAAATTAATGTGTGGGCCCACATACATTAAAGGTCTGATTCTTGGCATGAAAGTGTCCTAAAATAATTTTCTCATAATAACGTCCAGATTAAATCAAAATTTAATTAATTTAAATCAAATCCAAATGAAATGTGGCACATAATTGAAGGCGGTCATGAGGATTAAATTACGTTATATGAACCTTGCAATAAGTTATTAGAATTGAGGCGCACTTTCGAATTTTGTTGTGTACGACTTAATTGAGTATTAATTGAGTTAATGTTCTCAGGCAAGGCTTATTCTTAGTTGTGTTAAACAACAAGTCCCCAGTAATTGTGAGCTTATTATTATCATAGGCACAGGCACGTGGGAGTAAAGGTGGTTTTACCGTGACATTAATTTATTAACTTGTACGGAATTCCGTGAATCTCTTCATATAAGACTAAATGTATTATAAACTTTTTAATGCTATATTAAACCCATTTATGTCATTATTAATAATAATTAGACTAACGCAATAATGGCTTTATGTGGATTAGTTATTTCTAAAGTGGTCCATTTTGATTTTTAGACGCTAATTTGTCGTGTAAAATAACTTATTTTCTTAAATCCAGTTGGAAATAATTTGATACTGGGACCATTGGGTTGTTTTGCACTTTGCGTTAGGTACATTGTTTTGGATAATGTTTTTGACTGTGTGGAAAATCAAGTTGTGGAGTATGCCGCTAACTTTAAGCCTATCTTTAATGCTAAAAAGGGTGCATATTAGTAGCTAAGCCGTTATTTTTATGGTACCCCAAAAATGTTACCTACTCCGACAAAGACCATAAACTACATGTATTAATTCAGTGGCAAGTAGGTATAGAGGAAAATACACTCATTTCTCAGGTGAACCATGACATCATTTCCATAGATTGTTTACTAGTTATATTGCTTGTTCACACGTGTACATAACGTTCGGTCAGGCATAATATAATGTAACAACTTGCCCAACTTCCAACTTCCTCTGTAAATTACCATTACCTTTGTATATGCCAATTTGTATTGCCAATCATTGAATATTAGTTTTAATTATTGAGAAAAGTTTCAATTTTGACAATTGAACACATATTGCATAAGTTTATGGTAAGCGATACGTAATCAAAGTAATGATTTCTGGTTTATTTTCTAAGTAATGATAAACTGAATGGTAATTCTAAACTTGAATATTTTTTTGTATATTTTGTATTGGTATCCTACTATCGAATCGCTCCAGTATTTATTATATAATTATAAATTTTCTATGAAAAATTAATGATCGCTGGTCCCTGGTTTAACTGATAGCACATTTAGGTGCTATAGAGTTTTTTTGTATTTTATTTTAATACAAATAAAACTAAAACAAATAGTAAATATATTACGCATATTTGCATGCACCTAACGTATACAATTTGTGCAAAGAAAAATATTGTCGGAGTAGGAAATTTTTTTTGGAAAAGTCATAAAAATTGACCCTTTTGTCATTAAGAGGATTAGGCTTATGAAAGGATTATCCCAAGCGGTATTTTCCACAACGGTGTACGAGGTACAACGATGTTTTTATCCGGCTCACTCAGTGTCATGTAGCTTATTCAAGAAATTCTCTTTCATAATCTCTACCTTTCACAAATTTACTTGACGGATATGTATGACTAGTTTAATAAGCGACAATACAGACTTTACCATTTTACAACCAAGTAAAAATCCAAGTTTAATTTTATTTTGTCATTTATTTTTTTTACAGAAGATCACGAGCTAGGTATGAATTTATTATATGAAAAGTTATTTTTTATTTCAATCGGATGACCAGTGAAGTATTTTNTATCCGGCTCACTCAGTGTCATGTAGCTTATTCAAGAAATTCTCTTTCATAATCTCTACCTTTCACAAATTTACTTGACGGATATGTATGACTAGTTTAATAAGCGACAATACAGACTTTACCATTTTACAACCAAGTAAAAATCCAAGTTTAATTTTATTTTGTCATTTATTTTTTTTACAGAAGATCACGAGCTAGGTATGAATTTATTATATGAAAAGTTATTTTTTATTTCAATCGGATGACCAGTGAAGTATTTTTTGAGCGTAGCTCTTGATAAGCTTAAGATTTTAATTAGCAACTGTACAATAGCTTCAAAATAGCGGCCTGTGTTTTATTAAGAAGGAGTACATGTGTATGTGGATAATATAATATAATTTATGCCTTTTATAAAAAAAGTTTCTAGAATGGCGATCTTGATATCCTGGCAGGGTATAATCTTTTACTTCACATTTTGCCCCAATATAATATTTTATATTAGCACGATTGAAGTTTGAATAGTTTACCGACCAAATGTCAAGAAAACTTTTTTACAATCGCTCAACATCAGTTAGTAAGATGCAATCTAACCGTAGTCCTTGTTAGCCTTTTAATATAATTAAATTGGGACAATCTGCCTATCACAAAAATATTTGCGTTTAAACTTTTTCCATAGCTATTCATTATCTTTGTCTCCAATCCACTATTCCATTGATTCATCTTTCAAGAGTATTTTATTTTGTTGCCTTGGGTGTACATGGATTTTCCAATTTGCAAAACAAAAGGCCATATGGAAACCGCCACACAACTGCCTCCAGTTATCATAACCATCATGAATGCGTTCAATTCCCCCGAAAATTTAATAAGGGTAAAGATACAAGGCGCAGGCTCCAAAATAAATACAAACTGATATCCCGTCAGCAAAGCCCCGATAAAGCACATCAGTTTCCCATGGAGTACATGAAGCGATCTATACATTTGTCTCAAATTGGCTGGTTCTCTGATTTCATCAGTGGTCACATGACAAATGCCAAGGATTAGTTGTTTAGAAAAGAAAGCTGTCACGTAGTACAAATAAGACAGAACGAAACATCCTCAACATATTCATTACAATGCCAAGTTGCATATATTCGTGAAAGAGAGCAAGTGAAAAGTACGAATTCTTAGAAACGCTGCGGGAATAGCTGTCCAAGAAATAGAGGAGCACCCGGGTCAGATAAGCAGAAAAGAAATATGAAAATGGAAAATGTAATGCCTGACAAGTAGAAAGATAACAAAATGCAATCGGTAATTAAATTTAGTCTGTTCGATCTTGGTTGAATCCTCGTGTGAAGTTTTCGTAAAAAGCATTTTAAGTACATACATTGCAACGGCTAGCAAAATGGATAAAAAGACTTCAGTTTAAAGCATTACCTTGTATGTAGTGAAAGAATTTCAGAGTTCCGTTCACAAATATTACAAAGTCTTTTGAGTAGAAGTATGTTATAAATGGACCTGTCATATATGTTAGCGTCACCGTTATATAAAAAGGTCTGAAAAAAAATCTCGCAGATTACTTAATTGCATGTTATAAACTGCAAGAGTATTTATTGTAAGCATCCACACAAGGTAAAATATAAAGTTTCTCTTGAAATTTTTGACTATTTCAATTTTTGTTGAAATCCATACTTGCATTTCGCTCTTATCAAGGATTTATTTGGTGCTTTATTTAGAAATACAATTTATTTTAGAATCAATCAAAGTTTTTTCTTATTAGCTTATTTCATTAGTTTAATATGTGTTGCACTAATAAATTCATTTTACAATTATATAAAAAGACTCTTGACTTGAATGTATTCATCAAATCATATTGTTAATGATGGCATTAGCACAAAAAAATACCATAATGAGAATGAGAAAGTAGAAAAATATATCTGGAAAGTGCGTAAACAAGAACAACAAGTGTGCGTGTGCAAGTGAAAATGTAGAAATTCATTACAGTTTTTCTCGTGTCATCGGAGCGTATAATATGCCGTTCCTCTTTCCCTTCGTTTTTATACCTATAGAAAACTCAGCTGCTGTTATTTTGCTTTGATGAAAATTGCTCTATTCGTTTATGCTATGCTACACAACTTTTCTGTCTCTGCACCGGCACACACAATATTTCTTTTTCATTTTTCTCGCACACAGAACACGTTTGTCAATCAATTAAATTGATTATATCGCGAAATATTTTACCATAAACTACTAATAATTTGGAAAATCGTGCTTTTATCATCATGAGCGCAAATAATGAAGCTGTATCGTATGATGATTGTGGTATTACAACTTCTAAAGTAAGTGTTTATGAAATTTCCAATTGCTAATTTTTAATATTTGCTGAAGTTGTTGAATCAAACGAGCATTCCTTAATAATTAGGTCGACAGAGATATGAAGGAGGTGAAAGCAATTTGGAAATTGGAAGGACTGAGCAATCGTTCTAGCTTGGAAATTCTGAACCATTCCGCAAAACTTCAAGTAGAAGTTCCAATTGGAAAATCATCAAGCATATTGGAGTTTAGATTGGGAAATTTTTCGAAGCAATCCCCAGATAGCCAGTCGACCTGTCTCTACTTATCAATGGATGTAGCTTTAGTAAAGATGGGAATCGGCATTAGTAATGCTTTTGAGATTGAAGTTCGCACCCTCAATGAGAAACTCGAGCCGTCTACGTTGATCCGAACAAGTAAATAAAAATAATAATTCATTAGGTTTTGTACGCAGCATATCTTTTAAAAGTTGGCGACAATAAATGGTTTCAAAATCGGTTTCAGAAAAATCCATTTGCTTGGGAGATGTCAACAGTGTTGTTCATGTCTTACCGGAGCTATCAATAATAAGTAGCAAACCTAATGCATATTCAGGTTTCAAACCACCAAGTGACACATTTTATTCAATACCTGATTGCCAAATTTTCGGAATTACGGTGACACCCATTCAAGTAAACACTACTGTTGGCAGCAACACTACTTCAGCTTCTAACTTGTCTATGAATATTACTCTTAACGACCCCGGTCTTGGTGCAAAGACTAGTTCCTTATCCTTTGACCTATGCCGTTTTTATTCAGATGTTGAGGACAATTACTCAGATTTAAAACTGGAAAGTAGAGACGGAGTTGCACTGAATGTTCATAAATTTTTAGTGGCTGCTAGAAGTTCGACATTTCACAAAATGATTGAGGATTACACTAAGCAAAATGGATTCGACGGGACAATAAAACTTACTGACGTAGACGGAAAACCGTTAATGGCCATGCTACATTGGATGTACACTGGGGAACTTAAAAAGGGCTCAGAAACGTTTTTGGAGGAGTTGATATTCGTAGCAACAAAGTACCAATTAACAGGTTTGTTGAGTATCCTAGATCAGGAAATTATCAAAATTTGCAATGCAGAAAATATGCTGAGATTGTTCCAACTTTGCAAGCAAAATCAAATGGTGACATCAGTTCAGCAAATTTCGGCCTTTATAAAAGAGTAAGACAATAAATTATTTTTTAAAGTTGAACACTATTTTCAATGAAATGTATTTTTAATTGGCATTATTTTTTATTCCACAGAAATTTATAATTCTTTGTGAGCGGACAAATATTACATATATTTTCATCGTTTTACACATTTTCATCGGCAAGGTGTTTTGTGGGACCAATAAATTCTAAAATAGTAGTACACATTTGTAAATTAAAGTTTTATGGATAGTCTGTAAACATGATTTGTGATCAACAATCTCTATTGCTCATAATTTTCTATTTGTAAGTGAAATAAAGGTTAACAAACTACCTATGAAAGATTTTTAAGTAAAAAATAACTAATCATTTTCGATTAAGGAAACACAAGCACCTTCAACACAAACTCCATCATCTTCTATGCATTGCGTGTCCACCTTGCAATTAGTATAAATTGCCATGACTTCCTGTGGAAAACAATAATTGTGGTTTGGTGGTGGAGCATCCACGCTGTTTCGGGCACATCTGCATCTGAATTCTTGATCATTTTCGTTTCCAGAACACTCACTCAACGTTCCCAGTCCACCAGCCCAGCATTGTGAATTTTCTTCACATTTTTCACCCAGTTTGTAGATAATTTCCAAGCAGTTTAAGCGATTTCTATCAGAAACGAATCCGGAAGTACAAGCACATTTGCTTGATCCAGGGAGACAGATGGATCGATTTTGAGAGGATCCAACACACTGATGGTCTTCTTGACACTTTTCTCCAAGTGGAACGTTTGAATGAATGCATTTCAGGCCGTTTTTACTTGCGATAAAATTTGGTCTACACTGACACACGCCCGTGTTTGCAGAACTAATGAAGTTACAAACAGAATGTCGTACTGAGGTTTCGCAATCTACATTTTTTCTGCATTCTGCACCAACTTTTTTGGCAGTGGATGGAGTATAATGCAAGAGATAAATGACGAAAATGTAATGAATTTTTTGTACTTTACTGAAGAACATTTTTAATTATGATAGAACTAACTAACTTCTAACTTTTCTCCAGTAAAATGAAAATGAGGTTTTACACATAAGGCAATTTAAAATGTTCTGATGGGCTTCAAGTTCAAACTGAACGCTTGGCTGAACCAGGAAGCATAAATATACTCCCAATAATCCATGAATGTAGTAATGAAGCTAACATTTTTATCCAGCCAGCCAGGGCAACAAGCTAATTCAGCCGACACAAGCTTCTGTATAATCTTGCATGAATCAAATGTGAAATTAATTATAGCTTGTACTAATCCAGTTTTGTCCAATGTATAATTATTGAATTAAAAAATTATTGGAAGAATGAATGAATTAAGCGGAACACAAACTCATTTGGATTTACTGGCCGATTCAACCATACATTAATTGATCTAATGCTTTAAAGTATATAAGTATGTACATACATTACAATATTAACTGGACAAAGTAAAATTATTTAAAAAAAAAGAGGATAGGTATGATGGATAAAATGCTGTTGGTTTTTTGTATTAACGATTATTATCATCATAGACGTAATAAATATAATGATAAAGGCATGCAAACACGTTTCATAGAATAAATTATTCTTACAACCTGTGCATGTTCACGTATTCCTTTCATTCTGGTGTTCATTAGAAGAATATTGAAAAGTTTCTTTTTGAGATGGTTTACGTTGATAATTACAGTGTTTGGCCTCTTGCTAATTATTAGGTGATTCGGATTTCAGCATAAAATAGGCGTCAAGTGTTAAAACAGTTTAACTCCCTTTCATGTCTATAATATGTACACACCTTTTTGCCATGTATGTAGAATATTTCTTTTGCTATTAACCGGTATTATTATGTAAGGCTGATGAATATTAAGCACATAGATTAATTTAATACATAGGTCAAGTCACTGTGCTATTTCTTAATACTAAATTTCACGGTAAGCTAAAATTGAAAATAGTCAGAGGTATGTAGAAAAATGTACACACATACATAAGTACATTATAGTATAATGTACGAGCTTCTTTACATCTTCATGTTACGTCACGAATATGATTATTGTTCTGAGACAAAATTTGACAGCAAGTGAGCTTGATTGGATTTATATTTGTTCATAATGAAATACTAGATTTCATTTCGTCATTTAAAGAATACCTAGTAATCTTGCCATTTATCACTTTTTATTTCCCTTCTTTGAACTATTCTGTCCACAAATTGTGAAAGTAATTGTCCTTACCTCATAACTCTCTTTTTTAACTTTTTCTGTTCATTGTCCACTAGGAAATTAGCTCTCCAAAGGTCAGCATCTCAATATTGAAACACAATTGGAAGCTGGAATGACAATATCGTACACGACACGACATGATACCGTATAGAACGAAGATATACATACCTACATCGAAAGTCAAGTTTCTTTGGTGGTACTTTATTATTGACAATGGATCGTCAGAGAAAGATTTAGAAAACACAGAAACATAATAAGAAGTTTCGGAAATAGAATGACAAAGTCGAAATGATTGAAGCCGGATTGTCTTGAAATAGAGATTTAACCATAGCTAAATGTATTGTGGAAGGTAACTGAAGATTAGAGATAGTTTTAAATCATTTCATTCACTCACCAATAGTGAAGTTGTTGAACTCCTACTTTTGAATTCTATCCTATATACTGCTGTGCAATGATTACTCCATAGGTTACAATTAACCCAATCATCTATTAAAAAATTCAAAACACTTCGTACTTCATACGTCACTTCAATTGAGAAAGACGAATAATAGGAGTGATAAGTTAACTTGCGAGATCTCAAGAGGAAAACATCACTTTACGGTTAACCAATAAAACATTGATGTACTTACAGATCCAATGCTGTTGTATGTCAAGGAAAAATATTTACAAGAAATCGCAATTCCACAACCGTTGAAAGGTGACACCTCAGTAGCTATTGCTGACAGACGGAATCTATCCATTGGGGAAATTGTGGAGTTTGAAATATTATATTCTACCCAATTCCTTACTGTGCATTGAGCCTACAAATATTAAGTTTTTAATATACGTCACAACAAAATCCGGTTGATTACACCAGTTAAATAATTTGGTATGAACCTTACCCTTCTATGAAATTCTGCCGCAAACCCCCAGAAAATTCCAGTGGCCATGAAAAATATTAACGAACTTCTTTCCGTCCAGGACACTAATTCAAGCAAAAACACTAAAGGGAACTCTGCTAAATATACCGTAAAACACAAATATATTGCTAAAATAAAATTCCCAAATGTATCTCTCAGCAGATCCATCGTTTTCTTAAGATATCGGTAGAGAAATAGCCCTTTGGAAATACCCCCACTGTTGCG
>JAHZMV010001535.1:0-13100 GCA_027743765.1 Coecobrya sp. COE2 | reverse complement strand
GCACGATAAAGCTTTCCATTTAGCTTTTGGTGGTTAGATACGTGATCAGTGCGTATCCTATAATTCTTTGAACATTTAAGCCTGATTCTCCCAATAGGCGCCTTGTGAAATGATCTATGAATATAATACTAGAACCAGCTCGAAAGGGTTTTGAAACGAAGCTATTATCACTCCCGTCTATTTTCCACATTTTAGAGATGCAATCGCTCAGATACTGTGAGTTGGCTAAGATCAGTATAAGGGATTTCTTTACGATTGTACTTTTGTTGAAATTCAGACGAGTTTGTTCATGACTTTTGCATTGCATTTCTAAAATGGTACCTGGTACTCGGTGAAATTGCTTACTCTCAAGTAGGTATATAGAGTCTTTAAAAGTAGACGGAAAAAGATTCTTGTTCACCTACTGACTTCAATATCTGGAGCTAAAGTGTATATTTAAGAAAGACAAAAAATGTGTGCGTCATCAACCCTTAAGCATCTTAACTTGCCCCACCTCACTTTTACGTATCGTCAGCCTGCAGTCTGAACTATAGACGCCCTTTTCTCTAGAACTTTCATTAATGAGGGTAAAAATCATTGCCCCTATTTATTAATGACTTATCCCTTTCATTCTAAACAGCGTTTGCAATGCTAAAAATATCGGTTTTTAGTTCTTAGCCACAATGTTATTTTTACTTTATGATGTCAAGTGTTAGAAATGTTGTGAAAACTTACCTTAACTCGAGGAATTAATGAGGATATACGATGATGATGAGAATCGATTGCCGGAGAATTTTGCTGTAGAGCTTGATGACTATTGCTGCTACCGCTGTACCGGCCACTATGAGCATCCATACGGGACTTTTCTTGACTGGCAGATGATAAGTGATCTAATCGAACCAAAATATTGTACATGCATAATCATTGACAATGTATGACATATTGCATGCATCGCCATATATAAAATGTAGATTTTCTTCTCCAATTAATCATATAAATGCAAGTGTACAGGAATTTAGGTTAATTAAGTTTAGACTCAATGTTGTAGACAATAACAATATCATTTGACGATAATGCAACGATCCTAAGGTTGATAATTTCCCCATTCTCTAAAACCGTTATTAATAAAATGACTCATGCATTTGTCCCTAACCGTGCATTCACATATATTGCATGTTAAATAACCGCATATTTAGTTTTTATGTCTTTGAAAATTCGTACTTTACATACATAATACAAATATATTATATGCTTCTAATGTATGTGTGGGATATGCACTGAAAAGATTTTGCAATTTTTACCCTGTTCCAAACTGTTCCTCAAAGTATCTATTCAATTTGCCAAAAGTACGAAAAATTGTATAAGTTTGTTGAAAAAAATGTGTGGTAAATTGCGGCATTTGCCATTTGAGGTTGTAGTTTTAAGAAGATGATTGTGCATGAAACAAGACAGTGCCAAAAGTTTATTGTTAAGGAAGAAGGGATTTGTTCTACAAAAAATTCAATTTTCTGCTCTTCTACCGTTTTCGTGCACGTCAAAGTATTCAAAGCAAGCTAAACTGTCAGGGGCTTTCTGTAAACATGTAAGAATTAAAGAATGGGTAAAAAACTAGCTACTGATTTCACGGTAGGATGATTACCGCAATATTTATGCACATACATTCATTTTTTAGTGGACACGACACCATGAGACACACGGTGACACACATGTAACATGTGCGTGTGTATACTATGCGTACGGATAATTCTTACAAGCATCTTTTCTATATAACCTGGCTGTAGTATTTATAATCCTCAAATGCTAAAAATAAAACCGTTAGACAAACTGTCAAACACAATCAAGCAGACCATTGGAGAGAGGAAGATGCGATTCACCTCAGCAGAAAGTCATCTATTTATCAATAAGTACTGCTGTTCTTATATTTTTCATACGGGCAAAGAAAGGTAATATGCCAGAAACGAATTTCTGTTGTCTTGTTTTTTTCTCCCTTACTTTCATGTGCTGAGAATGCTGCTGCGGCCGTCAGAGCCTCTTGCTTGATTTCCTCTATACGGGCTGTCAGGATCTGGGTATGAATGAAAAGGAACACCGTCATCGACACTGAGACAAGAGCGATCCATTCTGAAGACAGGAACCTAGAAAACAGAGAGCGTAAAAAGTGTACTACATTGTCACTATCACCATCATCTTTAGCAATAATAACTAATAAAACATAGTTAGACCCATCACTACGAACATCATTATCATCGTTATCTGGTGGGCATCACTCTCAGCAAGGTGCTAACTTATAAAAATACCATTCTTTTACCACATCTATTGATAGCGGCCAATATTTTAAAGACGATTTCAAAATATACGACCTAGCTTTGTTGCCACCTCTGTTTACTATTATTTTTATTATTATTTTCTTTTCAAACAAGCTGTGAAGGAACTGAAGTGCATTGAAATTGAAGGTACTTGCTATAGGGCTATAGGAAATACAGCATCAAGGCTAGTCATCCCAGACCAATGAAAAGAGTCACACACGTCCTATGTGGGTTTTCACCAAAGGCGCTTGACTTTGTTCTTGTCATGTCTTTCTTATTGATGGGATCAATGATGCATTAGCCGATGAGGATTCAATGGATTCATTCATAATTCATATATTTTTAACTATCACGAACAAAGAATCTTTTTAGCACCCCCAACAGTAAAAGAACGGGAAATAGAACAGCAACAATACACGCAACTTGTTTTTCATAAATGTACCATGTAAAATGGTGAAATGAATAAATCAAAGCGTTTATAAGTAGGTAATTTTGGACATTATTCTTAAGTGTTGTGTAGTTAAAAGCTAGATGCGCTGATTTTCATAAATCTTGTAAATAAGTGTAAGCATTTGATTTTTAAATTACCCTTAAAATCAATATCGTATGATTGTTGAAGTGAAAAGAATTGCTGCTAATGAAAAGGAATAAATATCAGTAAATAGAGATGGAAAAGTCTTGTTACAGATTAAATCTGAGATGTGTTTTGTAATGATCGAGGGATGATACCGCGTTTATACATACATAATATATTGTTTATATGTAGCATAATGGTAATAAAATGTGTATTTGTAAGCCTTGTGAATACAAAATACCATAAAAGTGCCTTTTCGTTTAAAATAGGCAAATAAATCATATATTAATTTAAATTGTAAATAGTATTTATTTCAACTCTCTTACCTTTTACTTGGCACGGATAGAAAACTTCGAAATTTTGATTTGTAAATTGATGGCATAGTAAGAAAAGGAGAATTTTAGCTCGTCAAGCCAAAACTACCACAAAATTTTAGAAACTTTAACTAAATTTCCACAGAAGACTATGAAAACCAAAAAACGTAACGCATTTCAAAAACCTGCAAACAGTCACTCTTAACAGGAAATTTTGGAACTTGCATGTAAACTTTAATTACTCATGAAAATGAAACCTCTTTTCGGCAACTTTTTTTCTTTTGCTGGTTTTACTCCATTTTCCAATTTGCGTGTGATCCATAAGGCACAACTAAACCACAATGATGTAAAATTTGGAGTTAGGGATAGCGACTAAAGTTGATTTACCGACTACGCAAGAGCACTCAACTCCACGAGGGAACCTTTATCTCCAAATCATTTGCTATATAGGCAATGTCACGCACGCCTGAAACTCGTTGCATAACAAGTTTATCTGCAAATCTGTAAGTTTTCAGTTTCGATGCTCCAATAACACTTGTTGCATGATCACCAACAAAGTCACTGTCCACTATGATTTTTCACTGATAATTTTGAAAAGGTGAAGATTTTCTTAAAGTCATAAGACCTGTGTGTAAAATCTCTTCCCTTTGCTGAGTTGTGCTATTGCCACAAATGCAAATCGCGTTATATGCAATCCCAAGATGACAGTGAAGAAGACACAGATTTGGTCAAATTAGGGAAGAGATGATACATGCTGTCCTAACTCAGATTTTCTGCCAGCCACAGTGGAACTTTGTCTGCCGGCCACTGAAAGATGAATGACGGATGTTATATTTTGGTCCGCCATCATTAGATTTGACGTATAAAACATTGTTAGCCGTACACAGGTAAGATACAAAAGATAATACCAAATACCAACGTATATGGTTATGTAGTAAAAATATTAGTGTGTAACAGCAAACTACCTGCTACTGCACTCCACTAATAGCGAAAACTTTAAAAGATGCAGAAAAAAGCTCTTATGGGCAGATACAGTTATTACTATTACACTTAAGAAAAAAATCCACTCTTAGGTATAATGATGTATTAATACATAATACTTGTGTGTACGCCTTATGCTTATAGGCTTATAGTGTGCTTAGCTTAAGATTTTTGCTCATTTTCATGGGTATATTTCTTTTTAAATATACAATACAAATAAAACGCATAACAATTTAGCTGCCTCCTCCTTCCAAATTTTTTAAGGCACTGCATTTTTCGTAGTTGAAGTTGAAGCTCATTACAGCGTCATTGCATTGTAAAAAAACGTGGCTTACGCTGAGAAGACGTCAGCAAAAAAGTATATGCTTGGATTCAGAATCGTGTTCTTTTACGATATTCAACAGGGATAATTGTGGTAAAAGCAAGTTGTTGCACTATTTTATTTTTTTATTTATTTTTAACTACGCTTGAAAATTATAACAACTTTTTAAGGAGTGATAAATTGGATAAGCAAAACGGATACAACAATGAAATAAATATGTTTGACTTTTATGATAAGCGTATGCTACCAACATGTACCAAAAATAGATATGCATAAATATTCATATACATCGTATTGTTTACAACGTTAAATTTTAATAATCCCATGCATATCAAAACAGAAAACTACAAAACATTTGAAATTGTACAAAAGTTTCCTTTTGATTTTCCAAAAGATATTATCTGTAGAAAAAAGAAGAAGGAAAAAAACTACAGTGTTATCTCAAATGTGTTACTGATAAGAGAAAGACTACATAAATAATTTAGATTTAATAATATATAGAAATTGTATATCATTGTTACTGAAGCCCTTTGTCTGCGTAAAAAACGTGATCGTTCAGAGAGGAAAACATGTGTAAAAAATGTTTAATTCGACAACCGCCAAGTTGCACCAGAAAAGGCACGAGTTATTGACTTTTATAGAGGCATACCTACATTCATTGTTACTAGAACGGGCGATATAAATTAATAAAATTCCTCCTTCCTCCTGGGCTAATGCCACATTTAGACACAGGTTCGTCGTATGTATATTTATGGTTTCAGAAACGCACACTTACTTACTACTACTTACTAGAACAAGATGACTGGCAAAACATTTTTTTATCGTTATAGCTCATATACAATATATTAAAGTAATACATATTAAAAAAGTAGCCGACTGAGTGTAAAAATATGCCACCTGCAATGCACAGTCATCATCATCCTCAGTTCCAATCTTCAAATTGCATGCAGCTTGCACCCTTGTTTGTTAGATGAAATGCAGATTATGAAGAGCTGCATCAGCAAATTTGATTTTTTTTATTTGATGATAATATAATAATAGTAATGATTTGAGGTGATGAAGCACACGCACTACCGTAGTTGTTCATGTGTGTGTGTTAGTAGTACCATCTTCATCTCTATCTCTCCCGACGTAAGAAACAAAACAAGATAGATGGGCTAATTACAACGAAGAAATCTTTTAGTATTTGTTGTGCGCGTTTGTTGTACGATAGACGATAATATGAAATAATAATCTACAGATCCCTGTATTAGATAATGCGTATTTTTGCATAAAACCTATTTCACACTCGACTCTTTTAACTATACCATTAATTTCACACAGTATGGTTTCTCTTTAAGAGTGCGTTTTGCTTTTTGTATTTCACAGTGCAGCAAATTTGCACCATTTAAATCGGCAAACCGAATTCATTAAATAGGTTCACCTGTTTCGAACCGAAGACCGAACACGAGTAAAAGATATTAATCTCTAGAAAACCATGCCATACATTTTGCTGACGCTAATACGAATGAGAGTTGGTTTATTGAGGAATGATAAGTATGCAAATAATATAATTAATAATTACACACGCCGATCTTATATCATATTGAAAGTTATCCACACGGGATTCCTCTCTTCGGGTAGATTTAATAGGTGTAGCGCGTCATAAATGTTTGCTCATAAAAAACATTGTACTCATAAACAACAAACATGTAATATCAGCAATCTTTATTTTTCTTTGGCGTGTTTAAAAAAGCTGTGCAACACCAACCATTTTAACTTTTTAACATATAAAAATGAATGGATTAAATTTTTTTGTATGAAATAAAGTAAACCACGTTTTTTAGATGAACTGCGCTGGTATTGAAGGGCTATTTAATGACCCAAAACACTGTTAATTTTTATATAACTTGACTACTACAAACACATAATAAACAAGTAAAATAGACATGTTAAGTTGGGGATTATTTTGAAGTTTTTAAATACAAAAGCGTGAAAAGCGATATATTTTTTAATATGTAGTGACAGATTTTCTGCGAGCACCGGTACTTGGTGCATGATTCATTGTATTCAGGGCTCATAAGCTTTTAGACATTGAGTTAGTTACATGATAAATTATAGGTATGATGCACTCGCTCACATAGAGAAAAAAATTATCATGTTCACTTTGGATGCATTTTACTTTCCATTTTCACCGTCGTCGCGTAATAATAAGAATTTAGTAGCCTACATTTGTTCCTGACAAACTGACACCGTCTGCATTATATCCATTATGTTCATGGCTATGTAATCTTATTTAAATTTAACTAGCAAGTATTCAGTTTGTACTATAATAATGAATCTTACAACGACGACATTTTAGCTTTAGGTTGTAGTTTACTGTTACATTTTATGCAAGGTGTTAAAGCAATAATTAGTACATTGACTTCACCAAAACGCTAGTATATGCAATTATTTTAATGAAAATCTTTTTCACCGCTGATGATCCGTTAATAGACTTTAGTACAATGCCAATCTTGTGATGAAGAGCGCAAATTGAAGAACCATATTAATTATGTGCAATAGCAATGCAATTTCAATGCCTGCAAAATGAGCATATTGGTGCAGAGATACGATTTCAAAACAATTCTACATGTGCTTAAAGAAGCGGACATACAATAATACTTCTTTTCAGATTCAACAAATGAGTAATCATGGCGTACCTTGATACGTAATAAATTTAAATCACCTGCATTTTACTACTAGAGCACACTGGTTGACGAATTTGCAGGTAAAAATTTAATAAATAAAAAATTAGGCGTCTTTTGTGTAGCGTCTGCTGTAACAACTACTGTTAAAGTCGGAGTATAACTGCCTATTCATCATGAAATATGAACATGAGTGTAGAAGTCGCAATGCATTATTTGCTTTTTCTGAATCAAATAAAAATACCATCCCCCTTCCCTACATAAGTTACCTAAGTCATTATAAGCAGGGTAACATGTACACACATTAATTCCTCCTCACATCATGTATGATGATTTAGGCCAGTACTAACAACACCAACCCTAAAAACTGTCTAATTAGCACCCATGAATTTTTCGTAATATTGAATAAATTGTTGCACAAACACATATTTAATAATAATAATACAATTTTTTTACAATTTGTACAACTTCCTTTGAAACATTGTCAAGCGTCATAAATAAACTCACAATTGCTTAATAAATCTTCTACACATTTTTTTCAGAATTCTTGAAGTTTGTTATCTATTTTCAGAATGTGGATTAGGAAGGAATAATATTGTTGATGAGGATGAGAATGAATGTGTGCTATTCCGCCTTGCATTGTGTACCTACAGCTTATAAGTATATTTTGGAATCTCTTCTTGTGCAAAAAAATAATATTTTGTAGAATGAATTCAAATAGGCTTAGAGAAAGTATGCCGTTTTGTGTTGTAGTATATCTGTCGTAGAGTGCATGTTTTGTTGCCACTGAATTGGGTTTAAATAAGATGATAATCCTTTTTACTCAGACGAAGAATAAGAAAGATGATTGTGTTGTCCCACAACGAGACAAGACGTACGCCAAAATGAATCAGATTAATAATCTGTTCGTGACGCAATTTTTTCACCATGCTTTTGCACTTTTTTTGATTCACATATACCTATATAAAAATGCTTAATTCTTTTATATTCAAAATCGTCTACTGAAATCATTCATTATATTCATATGACTAGTTTTGCAGCTCTAACTCTAGGTTTCATTCTTTTGATACAGTGTGTTAATGACGTTAACAATATAGAAAAAAAGAAGAACGGGGATCGACTTAAATCACGTATCACGCTCATTCTTCTTCGAATTAAAATCAGCGTCAGTTTGAGCCATTAACATGCACTGCGTGCCATTTCGTGCAAATGATATGATTTACCTTTGAAAATGTAGTAATCCATTTAACTCTCTTAGAGTTTTATTCGAAGATCTCACCATAGACGGTCAGCCAATCTGACGGATTTACTGTAGTCAAAAAAAAGTTATTTATAGATGACCAGATGACACCTTGTATTTCGGATTGACATTGCTTCATTCATGGCGAGAGTATATCTGAACGAAAAATGTAATACACTGCTTAATGCTAGTAGCACCGAGAGCGTAATTAAAGACTTCGCGGCAGGAGAAATGAGGGCAAAGCAAACGCCTTCGGATCATTAACAAACGATATATCATGAGATGAAGATAAAGATTTATCCAAATCTAGATAGGTTATACAGATATACGTTGCAGGCTGTCATGTTTGACCGTTTTCTTTTGCAAATTCTGTCACTTTTACCTTTTTATGGCTTTCTAGCACCTACTTGACATGTCTTTCGGATGTTAATAAATGTCTAATGCCAGGACATTAAATATATAATACAGTTTAATATAATATTTGTTTTCCACTTGTGTAAATGTGACAAGAAACCTGTAATTTGAACCTGCAAAGGAGATTATACTTTGTCAACATTTGGCGATGATGTTTTAACATAAATTTTGTCACCACGTCACAAGGTACAAATTGCTTTGAGAGGTTCTTGTGCTAGACAGAAGGTACTCCACACTGACTATCCTTCCGTCTACAGTTCGTGTACAAAGAAATGCACGTTTGCAAAAAAAAAAACCTTAAAATGAATATATGTATATATACCTAAGTGATTTAAAAGAGAGAAATTTCCATTTCTTGTTGTTACCTGCCGCTTCACTCACTTTGGCTATTCATCATCAGCATCATTTTTACTCACTCGCTAAATAAACGAATTTTTAATAATGATGAGCAAACACCAACTGTGCATGTATTTGCAATAGTAATGATAATGACGATAGCGTAGTAGTAGTAACAGTTGAAACAGACTAGTGTAAGTCGTGGTAAGATTTGAAAATTGTTTGAAGTTCAATTAAGACATTTCTGTTGGGGTACTTACGTTAAATAGCTTTTTCTCACTCGCCAGAAATTGAAAGTGTCGCGTTGTTTTTTGCATGGGCATGTTTTGGTACTTTGTCAATGTTCAAGACGTAAGACGTAGGAGGAAGACGGATGGGCTAGTTTAGATGCATGAATTTTCATATTTTCAGACAGTTTTGCATTATTACATAGTTATGCAGTTAACTTTCACTCCGTAATACACCGACTTCATCTGATTAAAAAGCGATTCGTAATAAACTGCAATTTTTTTGGTGGACGATTGCATAAAACGCGGAACATGATGAAGTAATGTCGTAGATTTTGTAAAAAAAATCTCCTTTTTGAATCTAATTAAATGAGTATTTTTTGTAGAAAGCCATTTAATTTTTTAGACATGCTAAGGTAGATCAAAGATAGTAAAACATTCACGAATCAAGATAACAAGTGTTAATTAATTGCGAAAGCCAAAATAATTCGATAAAGGATTTTCTTGTGATCTTGTCAAGAATAATCACAGCCTGTTATATCCTCTAAATAAATAATGTAAAATTACAGAAAAATGCACTACAAAATCAACCTCGCTGATATTCATATTTTCAATGCCATGCAGGAACGTGCTTTAAGAATGTGCGTATAACAACTTGTAATTAAACGTACATTAGTTGTCACTTGGTCGCAAACAGAGTTGTCAAGTGTCATAGTCGTCTTTTGTCTTATGAAAATTGCACGCAAATTCTCATCTACTTAACCATGATAATAATAATTATGTTATGAGGAATCCATCAAAAGTCATGCGATTTTCAAGTGTTGTTGTAGCTTGTCTCATCACAGCAGTAACCTCACTTGACTATCCGACAAAATTCTAATTATTTACCTATAGATCGATAGATGAAGATGTATTACTGCGGTAAATGCAATACCTGTGTTGTATGTAACTCGGTTGATATCATTGAAAGGGATTGGTAGTTTGGAAGGATACCTAAAATGAAAAAAGTCAATTGTTCTAGTGACCCCATTAGACATTATAATTTTCTAAAATTATGTGTTGTATGAAAATTCGCGATTCACGGAAAATCAAAGTGACAATTGAAGGCTATTTGCCCATTAGAAATAACAGAAGAAATGCATGCATATCTATGCAAATTGAATTTGTGCTGACATTGAAAATAAATTGATTCTACATTTTCGTAACCGTCATTATCTGCATTTCAGTACTACATTCTTATATGCTCGACCCTGACAATGGAGAAAAACGCGAATAACCATAAATATTTCCCATTTTCAACATTGATCAATACTGAAATATTGTATATGATTTCCCCGTTTTAAAACATTTGTGAGAAATTGAATGCGATAAGATCCATTCTACAAAACAGGTTTAATTTAATTTAATACCGATAATGATCTTTTAGTTAAGAGATCATTGACAAAGTGGAGGTGATGGAAAAAAGCTCTTCGTACTCTGCATTTTTGTATACCAATTATATTTTACTCTGATGCCATATGATGCAAGCTAATGTTAAATAAAATCCTCTGTTTTATGAATGAATGAATTCTCCAGAGAGTGAAAAAGTCAATGTCCCATGCATGCTTATTTCTGGAGTTGAAACGAGAAGGGATGCTCCATGTTCATGTTGTTAAGATTTGTAGTTGAGAAGTGTGAAGTAAACTGTTTGAAGCGTGAATCTGACTACTCATCTATATTTTACTTTACAAAATACACTCCCACAACATTGTGGGAATGTCTTATGACTTTCGCTTATGTACATGTTTGCATGATATATTTACACAGTTACCAACTTACGTATATCTGATCTTTTTAAAGATGTAAGATTGATCTTCCTTCTTCCGTACCGTGTGCGTGAACTCGTTTTATATAGGTTATCGAGAATATTCCTACTCTAAAAATATTTTACTTTGCTCAAAATCGCTTTGGCCATGTCAATAATAAATTACATACAAATATAAAGTGCATAAAATATTATTCATACACATTGTCACATAAATTAAGTTTTTACTTCTTGACAGAAAAACTTTATTCTGCACAAATCAGCATATACTGCAATTGTCTACAAATATTTAATACGTACATAGTTAAATATTATACATGCAGAAATGAAGTTTCAGATGCAATTTGTTTTCGTTTTCGGGTTCCTATTGGTATCGGAGTTTACCACGGCTTACCATCCCGACTTTTCGTGGCAAAATATGGTGGGAATCAATGCACATAGAGAATTCAGATACTATTTTATTTATACATGTATATAAATAAGTACATGTCCATCCGACATTACAGTTTACAAAAATGTGATTACGCCAACGCCAACAATAACGGCTATTAATGTACAGTGTTCTATAATATGTAACCCATAGGATTCCTTTATGACGGGTGATCTAAGACACAGAATGGCTAAGAAAATCCCAACCCGTAGGCGATATTGCGACTGCAGTGAAGTAGATAGCCAAGACATGTATCCCGTGTGCGCTAGTAACGGAGCATTCTATGAAAACGCATGCTTATTTCAGTGTGCTAAAGTTCGCTCACCACGTAAGTGCTCTTCACTTCAGTTAATTATTCCGTTGACTTGCTTCGAAAGAAGTAAATATTGCCGCACAGTAAAGCAAACTTTACCGAAGCATTTCCCTTATTTTTTTCGTCTACAATTTTGGTTATATTTTCATGTACAGATTTAGAAATGGCAGACATGGCTTCATGTGGGTCCGAAACATTCAAAGAATTCAAGCAGAGTGAATTTCGTCCACACTACTGAGTAGATTGACAAAATGATGATCCACGCAGCCGGAACCGACCAGAACATACCGTTTTCTACTGAATGACCCGACTCACATAACATGGTCATATTGTTGCGTGCAGCATGAAGTCATAATCGTAATAATAATCATGCAATAACCATAATTTCACAATTAGCTCTAAGTAATCTAAAACATTCTCTAAAAGGTATAATGCACCTTTGCAGGTTAGTTTCTTCTTTTACTCTATTTATTTATACATTCCTAACTTATTTTGCAATGTTTTGGTCTGTTATGTTATGTCAAGCGGACCATGTAGCTTTTGAAAGAACACAAGACATGGTAGTGAACCTTACTTCCCTTCCGTTTCTATTCTTTTATATTGGCCTAGTGGCTGTCAAATAAAAACACAGTTACCTATGTACGGAAAGATGTACAATTTTGATCAGCTCGCTGTGCTATTAATTCATTGTTATCATGATACAAACACACATAATATCATTCTTACTGACATGCGGACATTATGTTTTCTAAACAAAATCCTTCTAGCAGAAAGAAAATAATTGCATGTAAGTTGTCTATGTCTACTAGAATGAATACAATTCAGGATCGTAAAACGCATTTACTTTCTTTAATTAGACATTCTTGACATTCTAACCTAACTCGTGCAAAAACGCTGGTTCGCTCGCTGCATCAAAACTTTGTGAAGAGTCAAGCGTTTCGCATCTTTCAAGCTCTCCAATAGTTCCTAAAAGCCAGTATGTTTCCATAAGTCCTTTTCCCTATGAATGAGGTAATAATAATAATGTTAACATGGGTCATAATGAACGTAAAAAGTAATTAAGGTAAACATTATGATAGATAGTATTTACCTTCACTTCAATAAATCCCCGATATTCCACATGAAAACCGCCAATCACGTCCAGTGCCAATTTCATTTTATTGCTTATATGTATTTTTAAAGCTGCAATAAAAA